>SZWC01008166.1:27641-51313 GCA_023375785.1 Penium margaritaceum
GGGGGGGGGGGGGGGGGGGGGGGGGGGGGGGGGGGGGGGGGGATCATGGATTTTGGATTTCGTGCACAAACACATGTGCGCTGTGGCTGTGCATCTTGAGCAATTTCACCATGACGAGTGAGCATGTGACCAATGAGCAAGTGGCCATTGAGCATGACGGATGCGCATGTGACCAGTGACCATCTTCTAACCTGCCTTGGAATGTGTTATGGTGCGATGGTCCTCCCCTGCAGCTAGAGAACACTTGTGGCTGAACGCTGCGTTTGATGGCTGATGCTTTATCACTCGACGACGCGCTCGTGGCGATGCCATTCTGTTTGCTGTGGTGTGCAGAGAGGTTTCGCTGTGTCCTGTCAATCGATAGGTGCTGTGGTTTGCTTTGCATCTTCCGCGCATTTGACACCCATCGCCTAGGTTCGTTCCGGGTCAGACAGACCGCCTGGCTGCGACTGCATGCAAGTGGTGTGGTCACAGTGCAAGCGCAAGAAGGCACTGGCGCCATTTGACACGCACGCCTTGCTCCTCTCCTCACTGTTCCTTCTCACGGTTGCTTCGGTCCCCTGAGCAGGTGGGTGCTGAGGCCCGAGTACCTCAAGGCGAGCGCGGCGGCGGGCGCATTCCTCGCGGAGGCCGACTACGAGTGGCACGGGGAGGGTCTCAACGGCGACGCCACGGTGCAGCTGTCTGCTCCGCGGCACTGGCGGCTGCAGCGGAGCGCCACGGGCGTAGGCGCGTTTGACGGTCTGCGGGTGGCCATCTTTGCGTCGATCGGAGCACGCGCTGTAAGTTTGTGCGCGTGTGCGCTGGTGCTGTGTGCTACTGCAGTGGCTGTTTCTAAGAGAGGTCAGCTACCAGAGCCTGTGTGCTTCAGCATAGGCTGACGCACACGCGTTGTGAAGAGACATGAATGGAGGTGACGACTTCAGGACTGGCAGCTCGTCTCCGCGACGCTGGTCCTCANTGCTGCTGCTACTGCTGCTGCTGCCACTGCTGCTGCCGTCATTGCTGCTGCTTCTGCGTCCGCCAGCACTGCTGCTGCTGCTGCTGCCGCCGCCTCTGCTGCTGCTGCTGCTGCTTCTGCTGTTGCTGCTTCTACTGTTGCTGCTGGTGATGCTGCTGCTGCCACTGCTGCTGCTGCCGCCGCCACCTCTGCTGCTGTGGCTACGTCTTTCGCTGTTGCTGCTTCTGCTGCCACTGCTGCTATTCCTGGTCGCTGTGGGCTGCTGTCATGCAGGGTCCGTTGAAAAGGGCAATGACTGCAGGTGGAGCAACCGTCTCTCTCATTGACAGCAGCACGTACATCTCTGCGAGTCTGGCAAGCAAGGTCGACTTCGTCGTGTTGCCTCAAGGTGAGGCACACAGTTGTCTTGGCTCGTGATGTGCTGGCCGCGCTCCCTTGGTTTAGTCGCCGGGATGTCTCAGTTCTTGCTTGTTGATGCCTGCGTTACCGAGGATGCTCTGACTGCAAGTGCCAGCTTGGATCGTGATGGCAGGGGTCTTGAACCCTTGCGGTTCTTGCGTAAATGATGAGAAACCTAATGAAGTGTATGTGTCTCGTCTTGCTTCTGCTCTTGGACAAATGTTGTCTGTGCTGCTTTCCACGTTTTTGCCATGGTCTCCGCAGGGAAGAGAGAGGACGAAGGTCAACAGAAGCAGCTTGATCACTTGCTCGCTCTCGCATCCAAGTCGCGTAGCTTGAGGGATCCAATCGCCTGTGTAAACCCCGACTTCTTTGTCGACTTCCTTGCCAAGCCTGGGAGCCGCCTCCACCAGCACACCCTTCTTGGCACCGACAGGGCCATGGAGGCCGCTCTGTCGAGCCTCCGAGCTCACATGGCTGCAGCCGCCAATGCGATGGCCGACCCCAGCGACAGCGAAAGCGATGACGACGGCGAAGGGGATGGCAAGGAGGGCACCGGGGGCCGTGGTGCAGAGCGGCAGCACGCAGTCCCGCTAGGGAAGGGTTTGGGCAAGAAGGGCCAACCTGGAGGAAAAGGATTGCAGAAGGGCTCGATGGACAATGCGGACAAGTCGAGAGATCGGAGTGTGAATCTTGGCGACAGTACAGGGAGCGAGGAGCCGTCGGCGTCGTCCTCTTTTTCAGCAGACTTGGGCGGGACTGCACCTGGCGGGGGCAGCAGCAGCGAGGGCGGAGATGAGGGCGAGAGCCCTGGGAGCGTGACTTGCGAGGTGTGCCGGCGTGGCGACCGCGACGATCAGCTCCTGCTCTGTGGGGATGGCGTGGGCAAGGGCTGCAGCCGGGGCTTCCACACAGACTGTCTGAACCCTCCTGTGAAGCGCATTCCTGCAAGCGACTGGTTCTGCCCCCGGTGTGCTGCACGATGATGACCCAGCTGTGCAAAGTCAAGCTGCATACAGTTTCTGCTGCTCTCGACTCACATGACATGAGGTGGTTCTCTGGATGCGGTCAAAAGAAGCAAACTCGAGCCTCTGTCCTCGTATGTATGGGATTTATTCCGGTGTGCTCCAACCTCATTGCAGTCCGCAGCAGCCGTGTTTACCTGTTTCTTCTCTGAGAGCTGGGTGTAAGGGCATGTTCAGCTACAACCAAACATTTAGTCCATATTCGAGTCCTTCTTAGCTGCAACGACTTCTTGCAGCAACACACACTTGTAGTGTTGGAGGCGCTCATAACATCCAACACATGCGAACTTGAAGACAGCTTGGACAATTTAAATCATCTTGATTTGAACAGCATTGAGAAACTGATGTAGTTGAGAGAATGAGAGAACCGTTCTGTGTGAGGGAGCACATTGGTGGATAGCCAGCAAAGATATGCATGAAAGAGTAAAAAGTTGGTGAAGAGATAAACAACACAAGTGCAGTCTGAGGATTTACTCTCACCCACATGCGCGTTTAAAAACACGAAGTCCAACCAGTCGGTGGAAAGTAGAACAACCCAGCTGCAGGCTCAAAAACAAGAGCTTGCTAGAACCGGACATTTTTACGGGCTCCTCGGCAGTCTAGATGACAAACCAAAAGAAGCACCAGGTGTAGAAACAGACATAAATACATCGCTACGTAACTGGATCGTAAACAAGCAAGGGTACCACCACCGATAAAATGGTATGTGGTGTAGGTAGCAGACAGTTGCTAGTGCAGCACACTTTGCAAGAAAGGGAACATCAAGCGAGCTCACGACGCCATGGATGGAGCAAAACGCCGTCCTTAACAACTCAAAAGCTCGCAACAAAGAGTGAAAAAAGGGTAACAGGACAACAAGGGTGTTGAAGGCCGGTTGACTGGACCATCTAGGCAAAGAGCTCGATGTGGGGCCCAACCGCCACCCCGAGATCAAACCCGACCGGTCGGCAGTGTGCTGCCAACGATTACTAACAGTCTGGAATAATCCATGTGTGGTCCTGTAGGATCATTGACTCAACAAAACACCATAGAATTCCTGTCTAGAACATGTATGCCAAGAATACAATCAACCACATCGACCACAAGTGTATGTGGATGCATGTCTCCTTGTAATATCTGCTTCAATGTGTACCAAGCGAGAAGCAAGCACATTATGTGGAGAGCCCAACTACGCTCTTGGATACAACAAATGTTGTGGCCGCCGCTCTTGCACTTGGTTGCGATGTCAGAGCTGGAAATCTAGACTAGAGCGGCGTGTTGAGGCTGCAGCATCAATAGAGTAGGCATGGCCCCACACTCGTTGCTTTGCACTGCTGTCCCCTTCCACTGCTCTGAGTCTGTGAGAGGGAAACTGTGCATTGAGGAGTTAGCACCAGAAAGGCAGTGGAAACTGAAAACAACTGATTAGCAATCGAGAATGAACAACAATGGGAGACCCCTCCAAGTTCTACCTCCCCCCTAGCTCTGTAGAGCTTGTTACTCAGCTTTCTAGCCAATCAGAAAAGTGACATTTTTTTCTGGCTGGCAGGGTTTTCTCGGTGAGCCCCGCCAGTCTGCCGAAAGCCCAAAATCCAGGCGTCGTCTGTTTTGCTTAATAACTTGACCATACCATGATACCGACACTGCGAACGCAGTCGTCCAGTCATAATCATGTAGAAAAATGACAAAGAGGAGTTATGGTTGCCTAGACCCAGGCAACGTCTACACTAGTCCCTGGTAACAACAATGCCCGATCAACATGAAACTTGGGCCCTAAGCAGAACATAACGCTACAGACGCAATGGTGTAGTCAGACCCAGCGTTGGACGCATGTAGAGAGCATCTGCAGTGGCAGTGTCCGCCGGCGGCACGACTACCGAGGAGGCTTGCCGATGGAGCTTAGCACGTCGACCGTTGGAGGGAGGAGGCACAGCAAACTGCGTGTAGGTGTCAGCGTGCGTTGGCTCCACCGGACGACACTCCAGTAGCGTCGTTAGTCATTTGCACGCCGATACACACAATCCGGGAGGACATGACAGAGCAGAATGAGAGATGCGTGAAAACCAACACTCCCCCATGACTCACATGCACAGTGCACATGGACAAGCTAAGAGCACAGAGACCAAGCGGACAAGGGTAGAGAGAGAAAGCAACTCATGGACACACACTGACCGCGTTCAAAGCCTTCTTGAGCGAGTCACGTTTCAGTGCCTTTGTGAAGAATTCAGCGAGCTATCGTGCTGTCTCAACCCACACAATGGTGATGCTGTCGTCATGCGATAGTGAACGCACATAGTGATAGTGGACATTGATGTGCTTTGTGCGTGTGTGATGCATGCCGTCATTGTCGGCAATGGCCATGTCACTCTCATTGTCACAGTGCAACGTGATGGACGTGACTGGCTGATGTAGCTCGAACAACAGGCGACGCAGCCACACGCTCTTACATGCGCAAGAACAAAGGGCCACATGCTCAGCCTCAGCAGTGTTGCGTGCAATTCGACCTTGATTTCCACTACGCCAGGGCACAGCCGTACCGCCAACAAGAAAGATCCAGCCAATATGACTCTTACCGTCCGGATTGTCGGCCCAGTCACGATCGATATAGCCCTCTGCAACAACGGACGGTTGTGGACTGAACATGAGGCCTCGCCATGGGGTCGGGACGACATAGCGTAGTACTCGGAGTGCGGCCTCGAAGTGGAGGTGACGCGACTCCTGAGAGAACTAGGCGAGGAGGTTGATGGCGAATGCAATGTCTGGACATGTCGTCGTCGCCAGGAACATCAGTGACCCGATGACACATAGATACGAGGTCACGTCTACTGGCTCCTCACCGCGATTGGATCAGGGCTCTTCAAGATCGCTTGACCATCGGGCGACATGGGTGAAGATGCTCTTGAGACCAGGGACAGGTCCTCAGCAAAGTGCTCAGACAAGGTCTGGACATAGGCGGCATGATGTACGTGTAGGACACCCATGGAGCGATCATGCTCGAGCTCCATGCCTAGGAAGGCTCATGCTTACCCGAGGTCGTTTTTCTAGTAGGTGGCGTTCAGCAGGTCCTTCACCTCTTGATGGCAGTTGCATCCGGCAACGCGATGAGGAGGTCGTCGAAAAAGACATGATAAGCGATAAAGGGCTGTCCTCGCGGGCTGATGAACAATGCGGGGTCTATAGTGTTGCAGAGGAGGCTGCTGCTGAGAAGCATACGACCTCTTGATTCTAGCAGCGTGGTGACTACTTCATGACGTAGAGGACCTTTCGCAACTTCTAAATATTATCGAAGCCATCGTCGAAGCCTGGAGGCAGCACCATGTAGAGCTCCTCACCTTCCAGTGAACCATGGAGAAAGGCGTTACTCACATCCATCTTGTGTAGCTCCCACCCGTGTTGGGCAACCAGGCTGAACAATGCTCGACTAGTGGAGAACCGACCGACCCGGGTGAAGATCTGGTCATGGTCGACCCGAGGGACCTGAGAAATCCCATTGGTCGTAAGACGTGCCTTGTACTTGTCCAGGGATTCGTCTGGCTTCCACTTTCGCTGGAAGACCCACTTGGTGCCGATGGCCTTTCGACTGGAGGGAAGGTCGACAAGCTCATAGACATGATGTTGCCCAATGGCGGCAAGCTTGTCGGTGCATGAAGCCTCTCAGTGTGTGGCATGGAGAGACGCCCGAGCCTCACATAGGGTGGTTGGGTCCTCTGGACATTCCGTGGGGCAAACAGTGAAGGCGTACGCATCTCGCGCCCTTGGTGGCATACGCGTGAGCGTAAGTGTGACAACATGTCGGTGCTCCTAAGGGAGCATGGTGTAGCCCAAAGCCGATCCTGGGTGTAGGTCAGTAATGACTGCTAGTGTGGCCAAGCCTAGGGCCTTAGTGCCAGGGTCCCCATTCACGACTATGCCAGTGGGTCTGCCGAGAGGCAAGGAGCCTCGCACAGTGACAGGGGGTCGTGGCATGAGAGGACGCGAGTCGGCGGCATGTGTGTTCAATGATGGTCTGGGTCGGAGGCCCCCTCCCAGGCCGCGTGTGTAGCGTGCACGAACGGACGGGGCGGCCGGCCCAGAGGGGTTGGCGGACACGGACGGGTTGGCCGGGCTAGAGGGACTGGCGGACACAAACGGGGCGGTTGGCCCAGAGGGGTTGGCAGATACGGAGGGGGCGGCTGGCTCAGAGGGGCTGGCGGACACGGAAGGGGCGGCCGGCCCATAGGGGCTTGCGGAAGCGGACGGTGCGGCTGGCCCAGAGGGGCTGGTAGACACGGACGGGGCAGCCGACCTAGAGGGGCTGGTGGACACGGAGGGGACGGTTGGCTCGGAGGAGTTGGCGGACACGGACAGGGCGGCCAGCCCGTTGGGCTGGTTGACACGGATGGGGCAGCCGGCCCAGAGGGGCTGGCAGACACAAACGCGGTAGCCGGCTCGAACGGGCTGGCAGACATGGACAGGGTAGCCGGCTCGGAGGGGTTAGCAGACACAGACGGGGTAGCCGGCCCAAAGTGGCTGGCGAACACACATGAAGCGGTTAGCTTGGAGGGACTGGCAGACACAGATGGGGCAGACACGGACAAGGAAACCAGCTCGGAGGGGCTGGCAGACACAAATGGGACGGCCGGCCCGGGAGGACTAGCAGGCGCAGATGAATTAACACTCCAAAGAGGCTAGACGGAGGACGGACCCACCACTCCCCCATGCAAAAAGAGGGATATCGATGCGCTGAAGCAAACGAGGTTGAGGAAAAACAGGTCCTCAAAGAAGAGGACATCCCAAAACTCGATGATGTCGTGTCGAGAGGGATCCCAGAAGCTCCAGGCCTTCGAGTGAGGCGAGACATCAAGGAAGGTGTGGAGACGTCTGCGAGGCTCGAGCTTGCTACCCTGGTGTGGGACAGGCAACCATATGATGGCCACACAACCTCAGACAGGAGCCGGGCGTAGGTCGGCTTACTCGCCACACCAGTGCTCGTATGGTGTGGAATGATGGGGAAGGGGTTCGTGGGGAATCCAGTTCCAGACCTACGTCCAGTAGGTCATGGGTTCAAAGTAGAAGCCAACGGAGAGACGAGACTCAACTCGCATGGTACAGATGGCGTCGGCTATGGTGCGGTTCCATCGCTCAGAGAAGTTGTTCTGGGCTGGTGTGCAAGGCAGCGACGTCTCATGATGGATGCCACGGGAGGCAAGGAAGAGTGTGGTCTTCCCCATAAACTCACCATCGCGATCAGAGCGCAAGCGACAGAGAGGGTGACCACACTCGCGCTCAGCACAAACAAGCCAGTCCCTAATGGCAGGGGCAACAATGCTCCACTGCCAAAGACAGAAGACTCAGCGGTTGTGGAAGTCGTCGTCGGTGAGAGTCAAGAAATAGCATCCGTGCTCCCTGACGGACTTTGTCGGAAAGGGACCCATAACATCAGAAGGGACCAAAGTCCAGAGGGGTGGATGCACAAGAGGAGGACAGGGGGTAGGTGGACCGGTGCATCTTCCCATGAGCGCAATCAATGCACTCAATGGACCACGGCAAAGGAAAGGAGTCTGGATCAAGGCCCTTGGCTGGATGCATACGAAACATGCTATCAACAGCGGCAGTGTGGACGTGGCAGAAGCGGTGGTGCAGGAGACGTGTGTGCTACAATGTGAGCAAGCTGGTGACAAACACGTGGCCGGTGTCGGCTGATGGGGAGGGGATTGAGGAAAGAGCGCACATGCGCGACATTTGCCACAAGTTGCCACGGTCGATTGCATGCAGGTCAACACAACCAAACGAACGCAACGACATAGTGCCAACACCACAGAGTGTAGGACGTCCATGCTCATGCGGTCAAGGGTAGTGACGGACAAGAGGCTGAGCTCAAGACCAGGGACAAAGAGGACATCGGTCACAAAGACCCCCCTAGCGGGTCCACGAAAACGGAAAACACCGACACCGCAAATGGGTAATACCCGAACAGGACTTGGCCGGACACTAGATACAGTGGCAACGGGACCAAGGATGCTAAAGGCCTCTCGCGAAGCCATCATGTGATGGGTGGCCCGGGAGTCGATGATCCAGGTCTCGACTAGATCCTAGGCGGGTGTGGGCAGATCTCTAGCAAACACAAGACAGTGGGCGAGGGACATGGTCGCACTAGACAAGGGAGCAAACCAAGACTGCCTGTCTTCTACCCAGGCGATGTCATCACAAAGGGGAGCAAGAAGGGAGGGAGACAACTGGATGGATAAAGATGTAGGGCACGAATACAACTGACTCTGTCATGCAGAGCAGGGCAAGAGAACTAGCAACGATGCAACTCGCACTTCCCTGGGGAGGAGGGCGAGGTAGTCCGAGCTAGAGCATGATGAACTACTCAAACTGATGCTCACGGGTGGAGGGTCCGACGGGATAGACAGACTGCGACGTGACTTCGCCAGAGCCAGGGAGGGAGGAAGGATGCGCCATGAGCGGAAGGGTGGGTGCCAACTGTTGCGGATGAAGCTACGGTGGCATTGTCGTCGGCAGGGAGGGGGCGCCTGTCAGAGGTATGAAGCTGCCCATCGAGAAGGATGCGTCAGGGCCGATGATTGTGATGGTAGTGATGGTGAGACGACATTCACGCTGGCCACGCATGGTGGAAACAACTCGCGCCTTGTCTGTCGGAAGCAGACAGGTGTACCACGCGTGACCTGTCTCACCATAGTTGTGGTAGATTAAGCTGCCACCACTGGATCCGGTCGACTACTGTTGTTGACCCTTGTCATACTTTCCCCTGCGCTTCTCCTTGCCTGACAATGGGGTACTGGAAGACGCAACTGGTGATGGAGCAGCAACTACTATGGAAGTGAAGGCAGGGGAGGCATAGGCCTCCGTGCGCTAGATGCTGGACTCTTGACAAGCCTCCTCAATCCAAAGGAAGAGCTTGTATGCCCAGGGCATGAGGGTGCTCTGGGGTGCCATCGTGCTAAGTACATCCTGAGAGTACTACACGAAGACGTCAACAAAGGCGTTGGGGGCGCAACGCTTGATGCTCAAGAGCACAGATAGAAGGGGTGGTGTAGCATCTCCGAGGCGACGAATGATGCTTCCACCCGCTGTCAGTAGGAGGTGACCGTCTTTGCCTCCCCCATGTGGAGGGAGTTGAACTCGTGGAGCAGACGGCTGGTCTCGACCTCGTTGGAAAGTCGATGAGGGCACATGACGATGTGCCATGCTGCTGCGGGGTCGGGGAGGCCGATAGTAGCAAGGTCGTCGAGAAAAGGCTCGACAGCAATACGTGTAGCTGGAGGGGTGATGGGGATGAGGGAACGTACGGCGTGGCCGTCATCATACACCCGATCGGCCTGGGTGGAGTCGGAAGGTAGGATGACCATAAGCCCTGCGGCCAGGTGCGGAAGGTGAGCTCCCAGCTTCGAAACTGCTTGCCAACCTGGAGCAGCGCGGGCGAGGTTTAGAAGTCCTTTGGCCTGCGGCCAGCACCTAGAGTGGGGCCTAGGAATAAGGACATAGTCTGTCGCGGGTGTTGGGTGTGCTGATGCACTAAGTAATGTGTGGCGGAGGAGATCATGGGACTCGCATGCCTGGGTGGAAAGAAGGGCGGAGGGATGCTAGTTTGGCTCAACGGATGTTGCTATTTCTGTTACTATAGAAGAGACTATTGCTGGTATTGCTGCTACAACAGTGGAGGCTAGTTGTGCGGTTTTAGTGGTTGCAGTGCTGTTAGCTATTGCATCAGCGTTGCGAGTTGCTAGCGAATGGTGGCTAGCGGGTCTGTCGAGCCAGTGAGGCTTGTAGGATGTTGGTACTGTTGTGGTTGCTACTACTACTGCTACCGTGGTTGCTGCAGCTACTACTGATGATGATGTGGCAGAGGTTGCTGGTGTTGCAGGTGTTGCATTTGTTGCTGTGGCTCCTACTATTGCAATGGTTGTGGTTGCTGTTGTTGCTGTTGCAGTTGCAATTGCTCCTATGGCTATCACTATAGCTATTGTTGCGGCTGTTGCTGCTGCTACAGTCATAGTTTGCTGCATCTACTAATGCTGCAGCGGAGGTTGTTGCTACTACAACGGTTGCATTTGCTGCTACTGTTGCTGCTACTGATGATGCTGCATTGGTGGTTGCTGTGGCTATTACAGCAGCGGTTGATACTACTACAGGAGTGGCTGCTGTTGCTACTACTGTTGCTGCTCTTGTAGTTGTTGCAGCTACTATAGAAAGGGGGGGCCAGTGGGTCTCCAACAGAGGAGGACCCCTCTCAACTTTGAACCATGGTTTTCCCCGATTTTATTTTGTTTGTTTTGTTTTCTTTGTTCAACTTGTTCTTGACTTAAAAAGTGATGGTAGTAGTCATGTCAGAAGGGAGGCTGATGCTTGTAGTGACGTCAGTAGCGGCTGACGTCATTGTAGCGGCTACGTGGCTCTGTGGCTGCGTGGATGAGTGGTTGCGTGGCCGTGTGGCTGCGTGACTGTGCAGGTGCGTGGCTACTTGGAAGCTGGCAACTGCACGGTTGCATGGCTTCGTGGCCGCGTGGCCGCATGGCTATGAGGTTGCGTGGGTGCATGGCCACATTGTTACGTGGCCGCGTGGTTGTGTGGCCACGTGGTTGCGTGGCTGTGCGGTCACGTGGCTGCGTGGCTATGTAACTGTGTGGCTACATGGTGGTGTGGCTGCACGGCCGCATGGTTGCATCGCTACGTGGCTGCACCGTTGCGCGGCTACGTGGCTACGTGGCCGCGTGGCCGCGTGGTTGCGTGTCCGCGTGGGTGCATGGTTGCGTGGGTGCGTGGCTACGCCGCTGTGTGGGTGCACGGCTATAACCTATGCAGCTACGCGGCTGGCTGCCAGTTGTTGCGACGGCTACTGTGCAGCAGTGGCTGTTGTTGTGGCCACTTCTGCGTACCAGCTGCTGCTATTGTTGCGGCGGCTGAGGCCGTAGAATCTGTAGCGCAGATCTGCAATGCCAATTTGCGCTGTGACTGTTGCTGCTGTGGCTTTAGAGGAGAGGAAGGGGAGGCGGTAGAGGTCACATGTTACTCACTTTATGTAAGTGTCGCATGAAGGGCACTCTGAAACCTGCACTTCTCATTTGTTTTCATAATCATCAACACGACATGAGAGAAATTTCTAGGTATACATTTGACTATGGTTTTTTGAGATTCTTGGTATAAATGTGTGTGCAATTTAATGTCAGTGCGAGTGAACATTTTTCATTGATGTTTTCAACAGTCACACAACTACGTAAGCATTCTATGGTTGTACGAAGACATAAAACGATTTTGAACTCTATGTTTGCCTAAAAAAAGAACAAGGTACAAAACCAACAACTAATGTAATGCAGGTATCGGCAGTCATAGAACTCTTAAAGCACCATGGAAAATGGTTTCTTTATTTTTACATAGTGGATAGTGGTTTTACTTTACGGTTTTTACATGGATGGTTGCATTTTTTGTGTCATTGGGGAAATGAGAGTTGCAATTCCCGTTACATGAGTATCTAATCTAGCTGTCTAAAGGAAGGTAAACAAAGGTATACTTAATGATGCAATCTGATGGTTAAATATTTGAGAAGTTTTTTATTCATGTTGTATAAGATCAATAATTTAAAGTATAATCAAAAGGTTTGGAAAATGAGGTTTTATTAAGATTGTCAAAGGAAGAACCAGATGAAGCACATATAAGAAGAATACGAGATGAATACTTGGTGTGACGATTTTCACGTAAAAAAAACTACAAAGAATTTCTACTTTTAATAAAAATATTCAATGTATTAGCTGTAGGAATTCAAACATTCTAAAGAAATTTGTGTGTGAGAGTTTCTAGGTATTTGTAAGAAGCTCACTCCATGCACATGATTTCATCCTTGTGATACAGGTAATTTTAACATGTGAATTGACTTGAGTTGTTTGTTGGTCATAGAAGATGAGAAAGTCAAGATTGTTAATTATTGTGATCATCCCAATTCTTACTACATGGACCTTTTATATCTACATCATTGCCGGCAGCCTGGCCACATAAGTTAGAACATGGATTCTAAGTGATTAATCCATAAATATTTTTTTTCAATTGGCTTACTAATTTTGAACAGTGCCAATAAACGGAAACCAGTTTGTACTTTTTTTCCACATTGCTTCTGTTTCTGTTGAAATTTCAATGAACCCCTCTAAGAAAAAACAAATCCTGATATTTTTTGGGAAAAGATTAAGATTGGACACGTCACAAACAAATCATAATAAACTACATTTTTGAAGATATTGCTTATCACTATTTGTTTCCCTTTTTCTCATCCTATTCAGTTGCATCTAAATCAACTGAATTTTCTTTGCTTTATTCTACTAGTTGACCTATGCATGAAATAATAGTGATAACTTATCCTTAAATATCATTCATGAATAAGATAGATGCATTCAAATTTTTGCGAGAATATTGTCATAAAAATAGTCATGTAAAGAGAACATGTTTAATCTAGTGCATTTTTCAATACAAGGCTTACTTCATGCTTTTTCTTCAAGATTTGAGTCGAATACAAGGCCAAAAGATACACCTCTTCTAATTCCCTCAACTGTGCTACCATCATTAACTTCAAATCCTTACAAATATTTCCTCTTATCAGTGTGTTTCTGATTTGCATCATTGCTTATTTGTATACTAGTTTTTTCCATAGTGCCATGCAACTTCTTATTCAAATAACTTCTCTTGAGTGTCTCATGACCCCAATCCTTACACCATTAGTGAAGGGCTTCAAAGGAAGTGGGAAAAATCTGTTTTGCACGTCAGTGAACAGCCTTCGCTTGTATGAATGCCTAATGTGAGGCAAAACATGATTGAAAAAAAAAAAACAAACAAAGAAAACAGAAAGAGATGTTTTAGTGAAGAAGAATTAAAGCAATTAATTTCTTTTGGCAGTGTCACCACCATTGAAGCTTTCCCTTTCATTCACGTTAGTATGTATAAGCTCTATTATGCCAAGATAAAACAAGGATTGGGCATTTTCTCTTTGTCCTTAATTCTTAGTGTACAACATGTAGTTTAAAATGTAATAATATAATTCCTTGATTACACAATCAAGGAATTTGTTTAAAACTGGGAATGATAAGTCTCTTGGAAACTATTTTATCAGTTTATGGTTCACAAAGCAAATTTTCAATTGGAGATTAGCTAAGTTTTGAGTGTCAATTTTAGTATTACTTCCCTTCTTCCAACTTCTTGTTCAAGTCTCAAATATAATAATATTGTTTCATGAGGCCTTCAGCCTCATAGCTCCTCCCCAAGCATCAAAGGGTACTTTTAGTTTTCAAGGCCCTTCTTTTCCACATCAACAAAGAGATTGATCAAAAGGCCAACTTCAGATGCACCTCTTCATTAGAAGGTACTTCCTTATACCACCAAAGGGGTATATACCTATTTTTCATTAGCAACAACTGCAAGGTAAACAAGACCTTAGACTACTTAAGGTGTTCAATAATTGTAGCTTAACACACAAAATTATGTCGGTATCCTTATACTGGTAGCTGGTGTACAGATTGAAGCTTAAGACAAGTGGTAGGAGTTAGCACAAGTGGTCTCAACTCTCTTTGATTCCCTAATAGTGTTGGGATGTAGGGTGGTGTTCTCCAACTTGTGGAAGACACTCTCATGTCTGAGGTATCACTTGTTATAATGTTTTTATGATTTTTGCAACTCTAGGGTCATCCCTCACATTGTGGTACCGCTTGAATGTGTATTCATGATTATACAGAGTGTACATAGCTAATGTTTCACCTGTTTCGTGGGAAAGGTAAATAATTGTGCACGTTTAGTGCTATTTTGTACTCAGATTTTTTTTTTGTGTAGCATAGTCCATGATTTTGCTGTATAAGACATGGCAAACGAATTAAAAATTCTTCTCTACTTGTCTAATTTTGTGCGACAATGTTCAAGTGTGCCATCACAAATTAAGAGTCAGTTTTATGCCCTTCTTTGTCAAATTCAAACATGGTATCAGAGCACCAAGAAGGTATCCTGGTACGAAGTTTACCTAGTCTGCATATTGAGGACCATCTTTTGTTTTTACAAGTATTGTCTTTACTAAAAATCAAAGGCATGAATTGTCACCAACAAAACACGTCCCTCATGGAGAAGGAAGGAAAATTGCAAGGAGAACGGTAGTACATGCAATCCTTGAAAATTTCCTTGATCCTTTCTTTGGTTATCCACACTCAATTCAATTCAACCGGACAATGTATTGGCAGGAACAATATGGAAGATGTATGACTGAGATGTAGATCATGCAAACACACTTACAAATATCCAAAATTGAAAAGGAGGAAGTAGTGTCCTCTCCAACAAGTGCTCATGTGACCATAGCACAAGAGGCGGCTGAGATTTGTTATGCTTGTCAATGGCTAGAAAAGAATTTAGCAAGACGATGATGGCAAAGAGATGAAGCGGTGCCTCAATTTCAGAAGAATTTTTAAAGGGTCTGGAAATAATCACTGCTTGGTACTATAACAGCTATTCTAGAAATACAAGAAGATGTACACTATACACAAGGAGCAGTACTTTTTCCCGTCAATGTTGGAGATTCTCAATCCCAAACAACACAACTTCCAACTAGTTTCTCATTAAGAATGGTGCCAATTGTTACAGTTACAACAATGGCAACTTTGACGCCATCTTATCAACATGAATTGAAGAGAATGCCTCACACGGGAAATCTCACAACAGTAATCAAGTAAAAGTTCATGAAGTAGTTTTACTTACACAAGATCTTGCACATTCTATTATAGACAAGGTGCCAACCTCTAACTTGAAGGCAAAGATTTCATCAGAAGCAAGCCCTCATGCACCTATTTCAACATTGTCCATGGTGGTTCACTTAGCCCTTAGTACAAGTAATTGACTGAATATCAGAGCATCAACTTGGTGCTCAAGTAAGTATTTGTTGGCTACCAAAAACCAGTGGCAAGAGAAGCTGGTTGTCACTTTCAATTCATCATCATCATTATTTGGAAAGCCAATGGTATCTTGTCCAAGCAAGGGAATAATTATACACAATCCAAATGTCAAAACTACTTATCATCAGTAAACTTGGTACATTCTAAGAAGACATCTCTTATCAATTCTGAATCCCATACATCCCACCACATTCAATTGGTGACCACAAAGCATCCAAACTTTTCAATCTCGATGTAAGGCTTTTCCACATCAAAAATTGCACCATCATTAATTGGTCGGTCAACAACATTGATGGAAAATTTCAAAGATTTATCAGCACCTAAACCTATTACTTGCTTTTGGAAGAGGCGCTTTAAGAATTGTCCCTAAACTATTTTTTAAGAATTGTTTTTTGTGCTAGCACATCAACTTCAACAACAAATCACCAAAAGGGGAAGCAACGATGATTATTTCTTATCCCCATGGACACGAGGAGAAGTGTTTTAGCTTCATGGGGAGCAATTTTTTTTTTAAATATACAAGAAGACAAACACTCTTCCTAGCCTCCATAATGAAGTTCAAGGCCCATTTGTGGAACAACTCATCATCAACACAATCCAAGCATCTCCGGTCATTGGTATCAACCATTTAAAAGGCTTCAACATGCAAGAAAAATTTGAATTCAACTCACCACTGAATCATAATGTTGGTGTAGATATTGGGGATATCCATACTCGTGAAAAGTCAAGGAGGCCTTCATTCTTCAGATCAAGTGTCCTCAAGTAGGATTCTGGGTGGTTCGACCTCAAAAGTTTCCAAGTCTCTACCATCTTGTACAAAGAACAAAGTGTTTTTGCTACATCCAAAGAAAAACAACATCTTTCACGCTATAACTCCAAAATTGTGCCCTGTTTTCAAATTGTTCACGGCCTATAATTTGGCTGTTTGGACTTTCAAGCTACAAAACTGACTTTCCATCCCATTTCAGATGCACAAGCCATTTTGCATGAGCCAGGATGACCGTGCGCCATGGCCGCCAACCAATCAGCCTGTTTGGGCATATCGACCGGCCTCCTTCTCTCGCAAGGCTGAATAGGCATGCCCAATTCAGGCAATCTAACAAGCATGTCCCATCAAGACACATGGGCCCGATTTGTGGTTTGTCTAGTCAGGAGCAAGATGCGCATAAACTCTAGAAGCAAAAAAATCAAGTGTAGCCATGAGTTTTGAAGTTAGCGTATCTTTTCTCTGTCCTCTCTGGGTTCTCAGAACTTCAATAGGAAACCCAAACTTCAAACGTAATACTCTCATCCGTTTCAAGTCAGATATCAAATACGCAAAGCCCATCATATTCCTCTTGTCATCGAACTTCCTCCCTCAAAGATATCTTCATCTCCAAAGGTTTTTAACAAAATTGTCCATCCATTCTTGAATTCCTCTCACAACTAATTCAACTTCATTAAGATTAAATCCTTCATATTTAGGGCTTAAAGGATTTTTGTCAACCCTTTCAACAACAGCTTGTATTTCTTTTAATGGAAAGAGTGGTTTCAACTCCCACTCTCACGCCCGAAAAGTGTTAGGGTGTACCATGGTGTTCTCCAACTTGTGATAGACACTCTCCAATCTGAGGTGTAACTCGAAACAACTTTCAAATGAGTTTTGTAAGTCTAGGATCATCCCCAGAATTTTGATGCTCCTTGAATGTATATTCATGCTTATGCAGAGTGTGCATAAGGTATTTCTTGCTTGTTTGTGAGAGAACAGTAAATCTATGTGCATGCATAGTGCAATTTTGCACTGGGAATTCATGTGTAAGACAGTCCATTGTTATTCAATGGGACACGTTGACGACCAGTTGAGAATTCCGTAATCCACTTGTCAAATTTTATGTGACAATATATAAGTGTGCTATCAAAGTTCAGAAGTACGCTTAACACTATGCCTTTTCAAGTACCAAAAAAATCAATGTCATTATATTTTCAAGGGAGAAGTCATAGATGTCCTTACTAAGGACAATGCTCAAGGTGTAAGCATGGTTTTGTTTTAATGTTATGTTAATTTTTTAGAATCTTCTTTCTGATTTGGCAAGAATAAAGGAATGCAAGGTTACTACCTATAAAAAGATGAAGATATTGGAGTAACATGTACGAATCCCTAGTACATAGGAGATTTAAGATTTATGCAAACTTTTGAGTGGGAAAATGTGTGTTGAATTCAGAATTAATTTGGAAGGAAAAGTTTACCTTCGAGGAGCATTTGAATTTTCAACTGAGGTATAGCTTGTAGACCTAATTTGGACACTCCAAAATCTGTGTATCAGAAATTGTATTCATGTAGTGATACATTTCTCAACAATGATAGACATGAATGAATGTGACTGGAGCCCACAGATACATTCATCGGAAAAAATGGAAATACTAATGGTAATTTCATGAAATAAAGAGTTTTTGGTGTACGATTCATGTTCTATTTTTTCACATACCAATACACTTCCATTTATACGGTTTCAAGGGTGACTTGTCTGGTTATACTTGTTGCAACTGTAAAATGGTCATTTCTATTTGTGACAGGTCTTCTGAAATTGAATTCCCTAGCCCAATGGACTAAGTTCATACTCTTACAATATTGAATGAGATAGATTTAGAGAGGGTCTCAAGACTAGGATCTGAATACTAAAACGAAAAATGGGAATGAGAGTTCTTGGTCATTTGATGCTCTTAGAATTGCAATGGAGACAAAAGGAAGCTATTGTAAAAGGAGTAGTTTTTGATGTTTTAATGCTTGATACGTATGAAAAGGGAAATGGCTGTGAAGAGAAATACCATTTGTCGAATTAAGTTTATAATTTGCCCCCATACCTCACTCTTAGCGCGTTGCAATCTACCAACTAAATGTTTGTATTTTGCATCACGACGTTGTCTTCCTGTTTTTTTACTCATACCAGGACTCTTCCCAATAACGTTGACAAAAAAATTTCCAAAACCCCCCTTGTAACATCTAAGGATTGTGGGTTTTGTTAAGCGTTTGGCTCCTCCCAGGCCCTGCGGTAGCCCGGCTTAGGAGTTCCCTTTGCAACAAATGCAGAGTTTAGTCTTCTAAACCACTTCACAAATGCAAAATGTTTATATCAAAACTTTACATAGACCAGATATTTGGAGAGCAAAATTCGAGTCAATGATAGATGGACACTTTTCCGGAGTCGGCTATAGGCAAAGATTCTCTTAGAGGAAACACGACCTTTAAATACCACTGATGAGGAAAGGTATAAAACTTATGAGAAACAGGGTAAATTTTATCATAATAATTATGGAAAGAGGAGCACATATCTAACTATTCGAAATTTCTATTAACCATGTTTGGAAGAAATGTTTTCTTCTTGTGCTCTTACAATAATGTTTCAGCATGAATATTGATTTTAGCCTCACAACCTGTGTTGGTTCTAGTTGAAACACCAAAAGATCTTAAGGAATTCCTCATTTAGCCACATTATATTTTGGGTTTTTTTCCTCTTATTTAGCATTTCTTTAGGCTGGCTAAAAAGTCTAAATGAAGCATATATTTGCAACTATAATCTGAAATCAAATGAAGTTATATTGAAGAGACGAATTCGATGGCAGGTTATAGAAACTAAAATGATTTTCAACATCAGAATTTCCTAAAAAGGCACATGAAGTTTGGATATAAAACGTTTTTGACCTGATTTACACAAAAAAATTCCTTTTTACTCATGGCATTGTGTATTTCATAAAATTGCTTCTATAACAAGATAAATGATATTGCATCTTGATATGTTAGAATAAGATCATGTATTTCCTCGGTATTCATAATCTCATATTTTTAAGCAAGGTGTGTAAAAAAAGCCAAAGAACCTGTTGGGAATCTAGACACTGAACTGGTAACAGAAGGATTTATTAGAGTCTTTTTCTCCTTTCTTTTTTTTAAAAAACTAGTTTCCGAGATCAAAGGTTTTCTTTCTTCATTCTAATTTAAAAACATGTTTTCCTTCTATAGATCTCAGATAATCTGATGATTGCGATTAACATGCCTCTTAAGTAAGATAACAAGAAAAGGCAATATTTGGTCTACTAGGCTTGTGAGAGAGCATTTATTGAGCCTTTACAACTTGATGGGCACACAACATCTTGTGGATATAAGAAGAAACCAGTAAAGAGAAAACTAGTTATTCCTATAAAGACATTGCTAGGTCTTGTGAACATGTATGTACCAAAAATTATATTTGCATCTCCAGGCTGGCCCTTGGTATGATAACTCTGTAGAATTTTACAATTGAGCACAGATTTTTAAGCCAAAAATTTCAATGAGTGACCTTGTTCATTAATGAATTAATAGGCTCATAAAACTAAAGTATAAATTGGAAAATGTCTCCAAAATCGAGAAGAAAAAATGTTGCAAACTCATTAATACAGGTTGCCTTTACTTATTGAAGTACATGAGCTCTAATATTGCCTTATGTTGGAGATTAGGCATGCAAATTCTCTGCTAAGAGACGCATTCTACTCAAAATGATTCATTTTTTTAGTGTCTTGGGATCCAAAATGATTCTGCAATGTTGTAAGATACGGTGGTTGATCATGAAAGTAGTTGTTAACTTTGAATCATTATCATTTTAAATGCTCAGTTCAAATTATTTTTACTCTTGGAATCTCTAACAAAACATCAATTTATTTCTATTACCTAGAAAAAGGATCATCAGAGGGAATGTTTATGTGTTTTTGTTTATTAGAATTGAATCTGGCCACGATTAAGCATTCCTTCTCCACATTTACAAGATTTAGCAAATCTATTTGGCTAAAACATTGTGATTCAGATTTAGGGAAAAACGTAGAATAATTTCAATTCATAAATACAAAAATAACCAGACTTTATGTTCAAAATGGAGAATCACCGGAATCTTGTTCAGTTCAAGTTATTTGTGGTAATTGAAAGTCACCGAATTCAGAATAAAAAATATATGTACTGAATCATTTATATCTCAAAATTATGAAAACATATCTCTTTAAACTTCATAATTCATTCTTAGATCTCTTTTTCAATAGAAGATTTAAAAGGAATACGTAATTTAATAGGAGAAAACTTAGTTAGATGACACTTTTTTACCTAATTGTTCACCAAACATGAGAAGAAAAATTCAACATAACTCATGATCTCCATCATTAAGTGCACTATGTCTAAGCACTTTTAATCTTTAAAAAAGTAATAAAGACTCTTAGACAGACTTATATCTTGAGTTATAAAGAGCATGTGCAATATTTCATTTGCAAGTCCTTATGGTGGTACGTTTTCCTTAGTTAAAGGATGTAAAAATCTGGTGAAATCCTTTCAAGTAATTTCTATAGTTTTTTGTGACAAGACAAGTTTGAAGATGGCTTTCTCTAGAATGTATTTTATTTTATTCCAAAAAATAATCATCAATTCAGAACCATGGATGGTAAGATAAATGCTTGCACTCTTCAGTCGATGGACAAAAAAGATATTGCATCAACCATGAATAGATCAAAGTACTTTTGTAACTTCTTCACAAGCACGGTATAATGAACCATTATCAAACGATACATTTTTTTTATTCATCATTCCTCTTAAGATAATCCCTTCATTGTTCATTGCCAAAATAAATTTCAAAAGATGGTTAGTTTCAATGCTAAAATGCAAACATTTATCACACATCTTGGTTAACGAGCCTAGATTAGTCCTACACGTTGTACTCTTCTTGAAGCCTGCCCTCTTGGGCCATGCGTGTAATGTTCTTATGCAACGTTTGGCGCACTGTATGCCTGTTTCCTGGGCTATGTTCATTGTTTTTCCCAAGCGACCTATGTGCACTGTATGTGGTTCACCAAGCTTTATGGCAAACCACGTGAGCAATGGCAGGTGACCCGATAGGGGTCTGGCTTGCTCGCTCTTTGCTCTCATTCTTTGCAAAATTCTAACTAATTTTGACTCTTGATCCTCATCTCCCGCTAACTCCCCTCGCCTTGATCCCCCTCTCAGCTCTCGAGAGCCCTCCATCTCACAAATCTCAAGAGCCCTCTCTGCTCACAACATTAAGAGTCGGAGTTAGGGCCAAAATCCTGGCATTCTTCTCTCACAACTCCAAGTGCCACCTAGCTCTTGGTAGGAGCTACATGTCAAGATGACACTTAGCTCTTGCTTCACACGCTCCGTGCTCCTCTTTTGCTCTCCTCCATCTCCTTGCCTCCATCCCCCCTCCTCCTGCCCTGTTCAACATGGTATTGAGTCATTGAATAGGCCTGTGGGCTCCGCTCCCCCCGCTTTGCCCTACTGCTTTCTACTTTTACTTCCGTTGTCCATGATCGCCATCGTCGGCCGTCACCGCTATCCTCATAACTGCCACCAATGCCTCCTTCATTACCTTTTGGCTTTGTCGCCATTGTTGTGGGTGCCGTTCGTCTTTGTTGGTGCCTTCTGATGTCCGAGTGTCTTTGGCCTGTCTCCCTCCTGTGCCCTCCAGGTCTGCCCCTTTCAAGGCTTCCTTTTTGTTCCACCCAACTCTACACACTGCTCTTTCCCGTTCTTCTTTTGCTCTCTCTCATTCCTTTCCTTTTCCACTCATCCCTTGTCCAATTCCAAACTACTTAATTTACTGGTTTGTCCCCTCCCTCCCTCTCTGGCTCTAGGCCAGCATTGGCCCATTCCTGGCTTTGCGTGTTTGCTCTGCGCTACTCAACATGGGCTCACAACCCCCGGCTCCTCGGCTCCAGCCTTTGGCATAGCCTCAGGCTCTAGAGCTCGCCCCCTTGCTCCTTAGCTCTTGACTCTAGGCTCTACTCCCCGGGTTATAGGTTCTAGGCTCTAGCCTCCTAGTTCTCGGCTCTAGACTAAAGGCTCGTTGACTTTGGACTTTAGACTCTTGACTCTGGGCCCCTAGCCCATCCAGCTGTATGTGGCCTCCGGCGGTTCCCCCCCCTCCCACAGTCATTTATTTTTCTTACTTGGCATGCTGAGCCCAAGGTTGTCTGCCCCTCACTGGCCTATTGAATTTTGCGGCCTATTGGCCCTGCCCTTCCGAGTTTCTAGGACGCCCCCCAACTAGGTCTTATCCCTACTTTTCCTTTTTCTCCCCCCTTCCTCTCTATTGCTCTCTCTCTCTCTCTCCACTCCTCTCTCTCTTTCCCTCTCTCTCCTCTCTCTCTCCCCCCTTCCTCTCTCCCCTCCCTCCTCCTTTTAGTCTGCTCTCCCTCTCTGCTCCCTCTATGTGCTCTCTGTGCTCTCTATGCTCTCTCTCCTCTATTTTCTCTCCTTGCCCTCTCTACTCTCTCTTACCTCTTGCCTCTCCCCTTTTTCTCTCTTAGTCTCCTCTCCATCTCTTTCTCTCCCTCTCCCTATTCTATCTCTTTCCCCCCTCGCTTCTATCTTTCTCTACTCTCTCTACTCGCTCTCCTCTCTCCATCCAGTCTCACCTCTCTCTTTCTTTCTGTCTATGCACTCTCTTTTTGTTCTCCCTCTATGCTATCACTCTCTACCCTCTTTGCTCCCTCTACTCCCTCTCTCCCNTCCCCGGGTTATAGGTTCTAGGCTCTAGCCTCCTAGTTCTCGGCTCTAGACTAAAGGCTCGTTGACTTTGGACTTTAGGCTCTTGACTCTGGGCCCCTAGCCCATCCAGCTGTATGTGGCCTCCGGCGGTTCCCCCCCCTCCCACAGTCATTTATTTTTCTTACTTGGCATGCTGAGCCCAAGGTTGTCTGCCCCTCACTGGCCTATTGAATTTTGCGACCTATTGGCCCTTCCCTTCCGAGTTTCTAGGACGCCCCCCAACTAGGTCTTATCCCTACTTTTCCTTTTGCTCCCCCCTTCCTCTCTATTGCTCTCTCTCTCTCCACTCCTCTCTCTCTTTCCCTCTCTCTCCTCTCTCTCTCCCCCCTTCCTCTCTCCCCTCCCTCCTCCTTTTAGTCTGCTCTCCCTCTCTGCTCCCTCTATGTGCTCTTTGTGCTCTCTATGCTCTCTCTCCTCTATTTTCTCTCCTTGCCCTCTCTGCTCTCTCTTACCTCTTGCCTCTCCCCTTTTTCTCTCTTAGTCTCCTCTCCATCTCTTTCTCTCCCTCTCACTATTCTATCTCTTTCCCCCCTCGCTTCTATCTTTCTCTACTCTCTCTACTCGCTCTCCTCTCTCCATCCAGTCTCACCTCTCTCTTTCTTTCTGTCTATGCACTCTCTTTTTGTTCTCCCTCTATGCTATCACTCTCTACCCTCTTTGCTCCCTCTACTCCCTCTCTCCCCTCTCACCTCACTCTCTCTCTCTCTCTCTCTCTCTCTCTCTCTTTCTCTCTATCCTATCTTTGCTCTCTATGTTCTCTCTAATCTCCCCACTCTCTCTTTCTAGACTGTCCCCTCTCCCCTCTTTCTCTCTTGCACCTTACCTCTCTCTTTGCTCTGACT
>SZWC01008166.1:58511-77406 GCA_023375785.1 Penium margaritaceum
TGTTGTCTTTTCCTTATCCTGCTGTTACCTGTCTCCTCAACACCCTTCCTAACTATGGCCTGTTTGATCCGTTTTTCCAAGCCCCTTGCACTGTCAATTGCACCTTTTGTGCGGTAGATAAGTTGCATCACCTCTCTTTTTCCTCCTCCCTCTCTCGTATGTCTGATTGTTTTGAGCTCGTGCATGGTGACATCCTTGGCCTCCTCTAGGATGAGGCTCTCAGCGAGCACACCACGTATGTCCTCATCCTAATCCATGACTGATCTTGTTTTATGTGGTTCTTCTTTCTCCGAGGAAAGAGCAATGTTGCTCACACCATTCAGTCATGGTACGCGTGCACGTAGTGGCTGAGTCCTTGCATGTTGATCCGCTTTTGGTCCGACCATGGTGGCGACTTCTTTGGTGAAAAAACATTGTTTTTTTCCCGTGAAGGTGTGGTTTGTGAGCTTTCTGCCCCTTAGTCTCCAAAGCGTACTAGGATCGTCGAGCGTTAGAATCGTACCCTCGTTGAGGGCGTCCACACAATGATGGCTGAGGCTGGCTTGCTTCATCGAGGCCACAGTTTTTGGTCTGAGGTGGCTTGTTATCATACGTGGGTTTGGAACAAGATCCCACGTGACCCTCTTACCCTCAAGACCATACCATTTCAACTCTTCTCTGGTCCCTTTGCTGACTTCAGTCAGGTTGTGGTGTGGGGCACCATGGCTACCATCTTATCCCCCTTTCTGGGTCTAGCAAGCTCGATCTTCCTGGCCACCTCTGTTTCATCCTTGGATTTGATCCTCACTCTCGGTGGCATTGCTTCTAGAACCTGGTAACCCATTGCCTCATTGAGTCTTGTCACACTCGCTTCTTTAAGCAGATGACTTACGACACTTTCAGCAAAAACTGTTGTCCCCCTCCGCCGACCTCTGCCTCGGTCAACACTTCCGATGGTCTTGTGGTAGCTGGTGCCCCTTTCCCTTCTTCCCCCCCTCTGTGCCCCCATCATTGTCTCCTCCGCACCTGACCACCTCCGCTCATGTCCCTCAATTCGTGGCACCATAGTCTGTTCTACCGTCCACATCTCACCCCCCTCCATTTTCTCCTTCATTCCAACCTGCCTTTTCTATCAATTATCCTATTCTACGGCCTCTTCTCTCTCTCCCTTGCCCGTCTTTGCCCCCAATGTGGGTCTCCTCCCTTGTCTGTCTCACCTCATGACCCACTTCCCCCCTTTATGCCTACTCTGTCTCCCGTACCTCCCTCTCCTCCTCCGCCTACTTTGCCCCCTCCCATTACTACGGCAGTCCGCCATCTATCTCTGACCTTTCTCCCCTCTTGTATTCCCCCTTGACATCTCCTGCCTCCCCTCCTTGCTTTCCCCCTACTCCTCCCTAGGTCCCCCTTGCTTTGAGAACAACCAAGGCTTTAGGCTCCCCCTGTGCTTCTCCTCCTACTTGCTGTACAGATCTCATCCTCCTCTGTGTTGAGGCCATCCCAGAGGAAATCCCTCCATGGGCGTCTTGCCTAGTTTGTCTTGAGGGGGATACTATCCTTGTAGCCATGACTCCACCCCATCCGTCCTTTCCCCCTACCGCCTCTTTTACCCACTCCTCCACCTTCCTTCCTACTATTGATGTCCTCTTACATGAGACCCTTCCTCCCCTTCTTCCTTCTCCATCTCAGTCCCCTTCATTGTCCGCTTCTTTCTCTTTTGTATCTCCTCTTTTGGCAGTTTTCCCTTGCACATTCTTCTCCAGCCTTGACTCCCTTCTTGGTGCCCCCGTCACCCCCACACGTGGATGCACACGCATGCTGCCTAGGCTTGTCCTCCCATCCTTCCCCCCCTACTCTCCCCCTGTGCCCCCATCGTTGTCCCTCCTACCTTTGCATCTGCGCTCCCTTGTTTGTTCTTGGAACCTCCTCCTCCTTGTTCATCGGTCTCTTCTTGCACCCGCTAGCACTCTTACCTTTGCCTTCATCTCTCTCCCCACCTCCCCTTGTCTCCCTCCTCCTTCCCTGTCTCGCTTCCAATTCTGATCGTTGTTCCCTTTGTCTCTATCGTGTCACTAGACCCTACGTTGTTGCCTCTCTATCCCTCCCTTGTCTCCCCTGAGCCTCATCATGCTTTCCCCTCGGTCCCACCTCTTTTGTCTTCTCTTCCGATCCCTTTCCCGCTTGCTGCGATAGTCACTTTGTCACCTCCCTCTCCCACACTAGTCTCCCTTGTGCTTCTTCTTGCCTCATCCTCCACCATTCCTCTACCTTTCCCTCCTCCATTCCCTTCTTCCTTCTCCCCCTCTCTCATTTCTCTGAATTTTACCATGTCACATTCAAAGGTTATTTTTGGAATGTTAATGAAAAAAAAAATGAGTAACTATTCCCATTGGTCGGAATTAGAATGATTAAAATGTGATTTTCTTTCAACATAGTTGTAAGAGGAAAGATAGTTGTCAAATTCTAAAATCTTCTGATAAAATTGCAGTATGTTATTTTGTGAACATGACAATATATGCTATTGCATTTATTCATGGTTCCAAGTGGGGAAGATGATGAGTGTACCCTTAGATGGGTTTCTAATCCTTTTTAAAAGTAAAGAGCCATGTAAAAAAATTATTGGAATGAATAAATGAATTTGGAAATTACAGAGGTTGTGGGTCCTCAATGTTAAAAAAGATGAATTAATGAACAAACCATTATGTGCACCCATATATGCCTCACAAAAATGCGGCTACATTGGATAGAGGTAGAATAGGCAATTAGTTTTTATAAGAGTCTATTTTTAGAATCATTATATTAGAGGAAAGTAGAGACATATCGTTTTTGTTTTTAGCTCCAAATCACAATATCAAAATGCAATTGTTTCTATGTCAAGAGATTTCGTTGAGTTATTTCCTTACGAGCCCTTTTAGAAATGCTTGATTGAAGGTGCATACAGGGAGACATGATGTTATTTTTACACAAGTAAAATACTATTTTCCTCAAAAGGAAAGCCTTCATCTTTTGCTACAAATTGAACCTGATGAATGTTTTATTACACATAATGGGATATACTTGTCTTTAAGGTGTTTCAAACGAGAGAAATATGTTTCTTATGTGTTTTGAATTATCAGTGGGCAAATGAATGAGGGGAAAGAGAGCGATTCCACTCTCTTCATTCACCCTCTGCTACCCACACTATTATAGCGCCCTCTTCTGAGTGCCCAATGTCAGAAAAAGGGTATTTCCACGCCTCCCTACTCTTGGATGTACCTATAATTGAAGAGTATCACGATTAGCAAACGTATGTTGTGAACGGTATTGCACAATGGAAGCAAGATGTCTGAAGGGCTTGTGAAAAGAAAATTCTCTTCACCTGTGTAAATATGGTAGCACGATTAGAGTTAGGGTCACAAAATAGTAGAATTTGGAAATGTACAGTGTTTCCATGATAAAATCGGACCTGGTTATTAATCTCTATCTACTACTTACAAGTTAAAAATTAGAATGAGACAGCTGCATCTTTAGGTTCACAATTGTAAATAATATGAACGGCTAAAGTAGAAGAAATAGATTATTATCTCTCCAAGAAATAAGATCAATTCTTAAAGACGTGTCAAGTGCTTGGTCTCCTGCCTTCATTTTTGTTAATCTTCTTTAACAAAAAATGAAGGAAGGAGACCAAGCGCTTGACACGTCTTTAAGAATTGATCTTATTGCTTGGAGAGATGCAACCACGTGGACATTGAAAAGACCAATTGAGCTCATAATCCTCATTCATACTTGTTCCATCTTGGATCTTTGGATCTGTGAGGCCCGACAGTTTTTCTCTTATAGTGTTGGGGGTCTTGTCATTTCTACAGTTTTGAGGTTTACTGAGTTTTCCTTGTGGTGAGATGTTGAATTGTTTTTAGTTCATGAAGATTGATTCATCTTATGCATCTAGATTTCAAAACATGTGTCATCTTCAGCTTGGATCAAACAAGTGATCCATAATACTATATATTTATCAATTTGGTATCAAAGTGCAAAAGGAGGAATAGAACCAATGCATCAGTTAATCAAAGTACTGCACTAAAGACAAAAAAACACTGCCAAAATTGTTAGCACACTTTCGAGAACTTGTTTTTGACAGAAGACCACTAAAGTTTTGCCTTTAACATGAAGATGGTACTACCAACAAATTGCCTTTAGAATGTAGTATTCAAACGTCAACACACAAAACCTCTTTACAATAGAAGATGTGATGGTAGAGGCGAAAAGAATAAACAATTTTATACACAATAACATTCCCAATGAAGGATAGTTGTTCAATCCTGAATCAAAAGAATACATGGCTTTTTATAATTGGTTTTTATAGATGTTCCTGTTAGAAAGTACCTCCCAACGCACGGCAAGCACTTGAAAAGTGTTGCGAAAAATTCATGTTGAGTAAAAAGCGCACACCTATTTGCATCTTTACATGGAGAAAATAGTTCATATAGATGATCATATTTCTCAATTCAAGTATCCCATTGAGCAACTACTTTGGAAAAAACTTAAAATTCTCAAAGAATTGATTCTTTGTCGTAATTGAAAGCTCACTTCTCCTTTTCAAAGATAAAAAGCCACTTTTCAAGAGTTAAAACGCTGACTCTACAGCATGAAAGGTACTTCTACCTCAAACACTACAAACTTTGGCAGCTCACATAGATCATAATCCACACAAAGTAATTGAAAAGGTTCAGCATCAACACAAAATTTCCAAAGTGTTATTTTTAGAAATAGTGCTTCATTCTAGTTGAAAAATAAAATTTCGTCTCCATATAAGCTATGAAAAGGATAAAATGTTTTGAAGGATAATATAGGATTTAAAACTGGTTCAGAAGAAGGTTTACGAAAAAACAATTCAATGCACAAGACAGTGGGTATGGACAAGGAAATGTTTTTGGCACAAAGAATTCTTTAAGATCTGAAACAAAGTTTCTAGATCACAAAAGGCCAGCTTCTTTTTTACATCCTAATTTATTAAAAGTTTCATGACCCACTACCTAATTTAACTCATGTAAAAATCCAACATTTGGAGCACCACCATTTTGAAGGTCTGACCATGTTTTCTCTTAGAGCTACGTTCAAAAGGGTTACATTTATCCTTTAAGTCCTAAAATGAATCCACCATACACAAAAAGGAAAAAAGGGTTTCATGATAGAAGCTGGACATTCAAACACACTGATGAACATTGCCTTGATGCCTTGTATCACAGAACTTGTTCATGCTCTTTTGGACACAACACCATAGTCTAATGCAACAATGTTGTCACACCCAATGAAGCACCACAACCTACAAATGGTTTTCCACTTCCTTCGAGCCATTTTATCAGAAACTACTTCTGATGATCTACTCCTTTATGCATACTTATTCCACGAGCAATTGCAAAACCAGACCAAGTCCTACAAGGGCTATCCATGTGTTTTGTTAATAGTGCCATCTTGAAAGCAGTTGGAGTGAGTGGTAGCTGTGCTAAGTGACAACTTTGACATGGAGCATTCGGATCGACAATCAGAGGTCTCTACATAAAGATACAAGTTTTTATCCGTAGATAATCGGGTGTAGCTCAGCCAAGAATTTCAGACAAACAAGCCAGATTTAATTCTGGCATCTAGTGCCAAGGGGGGAAAGGAGCCTGGATTTATGTGTTGCATGCACAGCAGGGCTGTGCATTCCTGATGGCCCAGCTTGGTCAGTACCTATGCAGTGCAAGTAAGGACTGCTGGATACTATGCCCAAACCAATCAGAGTGGGGTTACATCTGACTGGACTGCTGGTACTGCTTACATCAGCATATGCAAGTAGGGCTCTGCAGCAGGGACCACTTTACATCAAGTGGTTCATGCACAAATCAGCATTAATTCAACTACTACATGCATGACTCAGCAGGTGCATCAGCTACTATATGCACGACTCAACAAGTGCATGCTGACCCAAAAGTGGGACCGCCCTGCATCAGAGGTAACATGCACGACTTAGCAGCTGGGATCACGGCCAAGGCTTTAGCATACAAAAAGCTTCCTTGAGGAGGAAACTACATGCCTTTGACCAGGAAGATTCCTCGAGAAGGAAGCTATGGCCTTCCAGTATAACGTTTCCTCTAGGCACAAAGCAGCTGTTCAACTCACCACAATCCAAGTTTACAAGCAGACTAGACCCAGTGAGTCCAATAATTCCAATAACTCAGCAGTAACTCAGTAGTAACTTGCCAAGAAACTACAACATCAACTCCAACGACCAACAATCCATCACTGCAAGACAACGCCTCTAGGCCAAGACTCTGTAGTCGCTCTCATCTCAAGACTCGAGTAAGCCTGGTAGTAGTCTGCCAGCGTGAAGGCCCGACTCCCTTGTTATGATGGCTAGACTACGTGGAAAACTCAAGATGCCTAGCTTAAGCTCTCTTGATTGACATTGCCCATCTGTGGACAAGGAGTTGTGTCTAGGTGTGAGAGCCCAAAGTTAGTGTCTAACCTCAGCTATGCTTTACAGAGCTGATTTTTTCTGAAGAGTCAGACTGTTTGAGTCTCCCTCTTTCGACCCAGTGTATTTGGCAGTGCTCTATGAGCATGGTTAGGAGGATCCAGGAGTTTTGTATCTTGTCGGAGTTCCCCTCTATTGACCCAGTAAGCTTAGAAACACTCTACCAGCTTGGATAAGAGGGTCAGAAATCCTCTGACGACCCAATATGTCTGGCAGTGGCTCCCAACGTGGAGAGGAGGCTTCCCTGACAGCCTGGAGGCCATTTCACCTAAAAGTACGGTGACTGTACTGAGACCCTTGCAACGACAACCTTGTTGTCCTAGCAAGGTGTTGTGCCCTTAATTGAGGCAGGATATGTCACAGCATTGAGCTGAGCTGTGTTTTGACGTTGTTTTCTTGTACCATACTTGTACTTGATGGTCTTTTTCAACTACAAGTTCCAATCCAAGTCTCTTACTTCCGCACATTGGATCTTCGTGTTTGCTGGGCATTGAGACCAAGGATAGCAGCAAGACTTCCTTGCTGCATTAGAGCACGCGTTGAATTTAGTACAACTGGCTCCAAAAATTCCAACATCGTGTCAGAGAACAAGGACGTCTGGACATGCTCGATTTAAGATTAGATCAACAAACCCATGCCGCTAGTAAGAAGCAGCAGTTATAGCTCAAGCTTCAATGGATGGAAACATCTGTCATCATTCACCAATGTAAGGGTGAGCACGTGACGTGGTGATCCTACACACATTGAGATATTGAGGAGGCTTTGAGCGACCTCAATGTCGAGAGCCTACACATGGACTCTCAAAAGTTGAATGGCCTCTCATTGCCAAAATTTTGCATGGACCAAAGATGTTGTCTAAAGAGAGAGAAAGCAGCAGCTGAGGCGACAAAGCGCTCAAGAGAATAGTCTCTTGGGATGAGGGCACGTCAAGATAACATGCATGCAAATGAAGTCTTGCGGCAGTAGTTGATTGACCAAAGTTTTGAAGCGTACCATCCACATCTTTAGGAGCATTTGTCCTAGATTCAGCAACTTCTGCATTTGTAGCATCAGCTTCAACTGGCACAACTACCATCATCATCAACTGTAGCAGTCTCGTAGGCAGAAGTGGCATAGTTTATGCCAAAAGCTCTCATGCAAGTGTAGATGCCAGTAATACCATCTGCAATATCAGGCATGATACAACTTTGAATTGTTCAACCATTACATGCTACAACCAAGGTGCCATCCGTGGCACTTGTACCACAAGTTCTTGATACAGGTCAGTATGAAACAACTGGGGATCAAGATTCCAAGCATGAAATCAAAGAGCAACAGCAGCAGATTGGCAAGCAGCATCTTCTTTGCCAATGGGAGCGACATACGTGTGAGCTGCTAGTTGCCCAGGTAGCCCAACCCAAAGGGCAGGTGACGCAGATCCAAGAACACATGAATCCTTGTAGCTGAATGAGGCTTCATCATTGTCAAATATGCCATGTACACGATGGCCACAGCTCAGTTCTCCTCTTGATTAGTCAAAGATTGTCTGTCCTCAGCTGACAAAGTCAGCTTCATCTTCTCATGAAGAAAGCGTGCAAACCCTTGCAATGTTCTTTGAAGCATCCATAATGGCATCATTGCAACAACCAAAGCATGCAACAGTGCCACTAGGCTTTCACGTGCTTCAAGCAGAAGTTGACAACAATCAGCGCTAGTTTGCAAACACCTACGTGATGATGTCATGAGGGTCGGCATCACTCCTTGCATTACTTTGCAAGTCGCAAGCAAGGATGCCATTGGCAACAACCCAGATTTCCAAAGAGCCAAGGCAAGCACCGGTCTTGGAAGAGCTCATGGAGAGTGGAGTGGTGACCAAGGAACCAGGCTGCCATCAGAAGCCTGGCAGTGACAAGCAGAAGTCGCAACAACAATGCTTACTTGTGGTCACAGGGTTCGACTTCTTGCCAAATTTCCACAAGCTGACCAAAAAACTAGACATGGTTATCCATCCCAGATGGAGTTCTCATGTTCCATCCAATAGAAGACAACTAAGGAGCTGAATGCTAATGATGCATCAGAGTAGCTGAGGTGGACGTGTCTTTAGCAGTAAACTGAGGTTCACATGAGCCTCATACAAAGAAAAAGGGAAAAAAAGGGACTCCTAAGGAAAAAAAAGGGGTCTGAAGCTTAACATAGCAGTTGGTTACAACGTTGATGTCGGCTTCAACAAGAGTAGTCGTGACATTGCGTGCGACACATTCCGGTAGGAGCATCTCACATTTTCTGAGGAACAGCAAAGGAGATCCTAGAGTGAGGGGAAGATGAGTGAAGCCGTTTGGTCAAGCCTTAAAGCAGCTTGCTATGTTACGTGCACAAACAGAGTAGTTGTACTCCATAAAAGAATCCTACCAAAGCAAAAGGTGGATGCAATAAGCCCACCTAGTGTCAGGTAGCATGCAAAAATGGAGTAGTCATGCTCCCTTACTGAATCCTGTCAAGGCAGCAGGTGGACGCCGGAAGACCACCTACTATGAGGTGGCATGTACGAATGGAGAAGATACGCTCCATAAAGAAAAACATTCATGCCAAGGTGGCACGTGGAAGCAGTCAGCTTCTGTTGACAAAGGCGGCATGCATGGAGGCTAGTGACATACGGAATTGGCTCGCAGCAGTTCAACACCAGATTCTATAACAAGTCAAAATCTGCATCAAACACGTCAGAAATCCAAAGCAAACAAGGACCATGTTCTCGGATTTCCACTTGAAGGAAAAAAATCGTGGATGAGTAAGCTCACTCCTCACGGTCACAAGTCACACTATAAGAACAGTGTGCTCAGTAGCAACTGACGTCAAAGTAGGAGTTGAAGCAGCACTGTAGTAGTCGGAGCAGCAGTTGCAGTGAAGGCAAGGAATCCGCAGTCCAGGAATGACCTTGGAGCAGCTCGTCATGATCACGAGCTACGTGGATACGATCCTCCGTCATGCGGATCAGAGCTATAAAGCTAACCTATGTGTGGTGCCTTTTGGAAGGTGGAAGCAACAAACAATAGCAACCAGTAGCAATAGGAGAAATTACAAAAATATGAGAGATATCTCAGACCTGCTGAAAGTAGCCTAGTGGATTAAAAAAAACCTTTTGAAATTCGGCTTTTGTTTCGACAGCAGCCAGAACCTACTTTGGGTTTTCTGCCCTAGAGAGCGAGTTTACTTCTCACCACTTTGGATCCTCCTTGATCAGCAACCGGTGTAGCAGTGAAGCAGTGGTAGCATTTGGAGAAGCAATAACCTATAGCTGCAAGCAGCTGCTTTAATCCTCCTCCAAGCAGCTCTCATTGGAGCAGCATAGCAATTTTAAAAAAGGGGCATACTTCAAGTCAGAAGTGGCTGTTGAGCTTCAATTGGGAATCAGTGCCCAAAGAGGACAAGCAATGGAGTGCGAGTTGTGCTTATAGATCGAAAGGAAAAAGAGATAAAAAAATGATTGCTCTCGCAAGCAAAACACGGGTTGAAGGGGGTGGAGGAGCATAGAACGATATGGGGGGGAAGTGATGTCCACATTGGACGTCACTCCAACAAGACTAGCTCCCCGCAATGGTGAGTTGGGCCAATGGACCTACCGCAACGGCAAGCACCGGCGCGGCAATGCCCTGTCACGACTGCATGCTAGCGCAAAGCCCCTTGCCGCATTGGCAGGGTGGTCGGTTGACGACCAGCAAGTGGAGCCTCGCTCGAGGCCTTCGCTGAAAAGGAGCAACCGATAGAGAGAAAAAAAGGCAGCTGGACTGAAGTCCGTTCCTTGAGCAAAGAACAGTGGTGGACGACCACGCAAAAGTAGCGCGAGGCTAAGGCCATGGCCGGTGGAGCCATGGTGAGCTCCGATCGACGCTGTCAACGAGCTCCGTGTAAGAAAATGGGTGGAAGGCACGCATTTCTAGTCAATAACATGGTTGGTACCCGTGAAGGGTAGCCCAAAAACATGCCTAAAGTGTGGGGCAATGATGTTTCTGATTGAGGAAACTGAGAAGCAACTACGGAGAATGCAAAATATGGCCACCACAGCAGTTGCGCTGGTGGTGATGACCTAGTTAACTTTGAAGTGGCCACTAGTGTCTGGAAGAGTCGGGTGATGACCAAGAACGGACATGGGGCATGATAGCTGCCTTAGCCATGGTGTAGTCAAACTTAAGCAGCTCACAGTTAATAAATTAAGTGGCAGAATTAGCTAAGGATGGTTGTCAAAGCAGGTGGCAGGAGGGATAGGGGGAGCACAAGGATAAAGCATTAGAAAAACAAGACTGGCGATGGGCTTTTATACTTGTAGGCTAAGGGTAACTGTAGAAAGATGACGGTCCAAGGAGTTGGTCCCAACGACGATCCCGCCTCGCAAGCGCCTTGTTAGTGGAAGCTTCGAGAGCCTTCAACAGCACAGCCAAGCTCGTGTATGAGAGACACGGTGGCTTAAGATGTGGCAGGTTGCTTCTGCATGAAGCAATATTGTTGATGAAGTGGGCAGGTGAAGTTAAACTTAATTCTACTCCACCCAACTTTCTCCGACCAGGCAACGGCCCCAACCAAACCCATGAAAGCTCAGAATGAGCGTTTCCAAGGTAGTTCTTGACCGATGCAAGCCATGTTTATTTTTCAAAAAAATTCTTAGTAGCCAAAGAACACCCGACAGCAACGCGGAAGTCTCTTCTGACAACAGACCTTTTTTTTTATCAGACAAAACATGCAACGATCACTCATTTCTCCACTAACAAAAAATGCGACAGCCTCCGCATTCTTCAGCACACCTTTTGAGGGGGAGTGTAGGAGTGAGTGATAACTATGCTGAGTGACAACTTTGACATGGCGTAGTTGGATTGACAATCGGAGGTTTGTACATAAAGTTACAGATTTTTGTCTGTAAATATCTCGGTGCGACTCGGCCAAGACGTTTTGATGTACAAGCCAGACTTAATCCTGACATCCAGCTCGAAGGGGGCAAAGTAGCCTGGATTTGTGTGTTGCATGCACAGCACGGCTGTGCATGTCTGCTGGCCCACCTTGGCCAGCAGCTGTGCAGTGCAAGCAAGCATTAATGGATACTAGGCCTAGACCAATTAGGGTGGGGATGCATCTGATTTGACTGCAAGGACCGCTTGTATCAGCACATGCAAGCAGGGCTTTAAAGCAGGGACCACTCTGCATCAAGTGGTGCATGCACGACTCAGCATTCCATTAACCACCACATGCACGACTCAGTAGCTTCATTAGCTACTACATGCACGACTCAGTAGCTGCATGCGCAACAAAGAGTGAGGAACGCCCTACGTAAATGACAACATGCACAACTCAGCACCTGGGAACACAACTAAGTTCATAGCATTCAAGAAACTTCCTTGAGGTGGAAGCTACGTGCCTTGGACTGGGAAGTTTCCTCGAGAAGGAAGCTACAAACTTACACTAAGAAGTTTCCTCTAGGCAGAAAACATCTTGTCATCATGCCATGATTCTAGTCTAAAAGAAAACTAGACTCACTGAATCCAGTAACTCTAAAACTAAGAAATAACTCAGTAGTAACTCAACAAGAAACTCCAACATGAACTCTAATGACCAGTAGTCCATCTGTACGAGACAACACCTCCAGACCAAGACTCTGTAGTCGCTCTCATCTCAAGACCCAAGTAAGCCTGGTAGCAGTCTGCTAGCCTGGGCAGGAGGATGCCCCTGACTACGTGAAGGCCTGACTATCTTGCTCTGGTGGCCAAAATACGTGCAAGAAGTAAGATTCATAGCTTAAGCTCTCTTGCTTGACGTTGCCCATCTTTGTCTAGGCGTGAGAGCCCAAAGTTAGTGTCTAACCTCAGTTTTGCTTTACAAAGATGATTTTGTCTACACAGTCGGATTGTTGGAGTCTCCCTCTGATGACCCAATGTGTTTGGAAGTGCTCTATGAGCCTGATTAGGAGGATCTAGATGTTGTTTATCTTGCTTAAGTTCCCCTCTGTCGGCCCAGTAAGCCTGGCAGCACACTACTTGTTTGGCTTGGATGGTTAGAAGTCCTGTGATAACCCAGTAAGTCTTGCAGTGGCTGCCAAAATGGAGAGGAGGCTACTATGAAAACTTAGAGGCCATTTCACTTGGAAGTACAATGACCATGCTGAGACCCTTACAACGATTTCCTTGACGGTATAGTAAGGTGTTGTGCCCTTAGATGGGGCAAGGTGTGTCAAAGCATTGAGCTGAGCGGTCGCCTGTCGCCGATGTTTCCTTGTACCATACTTGTACTTGAAACATGTTCAATCCACATCTTCCACTTTTGCAAATTGGAGTACAAGGTTTGCTTGCTCGGCACAGAGATCATGGGCAACAGCAAGACCGCCTTGCTGCATCAGAGAACGCGGTGTTTTTGTTACAGCTGGCTTCAAAACCCCCAAAAAATGCCAAATGCATTTGGGCCTAGAGAATTAATATGAATTGTACCATCATGAGCTCACACTACACTCCAAGTTGTTAGCATGATTACAACAATCTTGGTTGAGGCTATTAATATCGCTGCATTGCCGATTGCATTCCTTAGAGTTATCTCCCTCACATACGTGCTCCATACAAAGCATTGAATGGTCATTGTTCTGATCATGTATATCTTTGTTTGTTTGTGGACTTAAACATTTTGCACAATTCATCTAGAACATAGATTGAAATTTGACTCCCACTTTTGCAAGTATGCGCTTGTGGAATGTTTGGATTCCGCAAAAGCTTATAAGTTGTGGTTCTCCTCTAGTTGTAGCTAAAACCATAGTTTCTTAACCGATTTATCAAAAACATCTTTCATAGAGTCTCCTCCAGCAACCTTCCTCCTCTTAATACCTTCATTCCTCTTCTGTAGATGGCTCTGTCTCTTCCCCCTGATCATTTTTAGATGTTTTCCTTGGATCTTTATCAAGACGACCATCTTCATGATCTTTCACTCACATTGCCTTATGCATCCCAACGTTCCCCTTTATGATTACTTCTTGGCAGATCCCTACTTCTTGTCACATTAGCAATAAAAAATGAAAAAACACCCGTAATAGCTGATTGTCTGCAACAATCCACCTGTGTCGTTACTCTTCATTCCCTTGCAAATGTTTTCAATCATGTCACAAAATCCTTGATGAAGGTCATAAATATGCATAGAAAATTCATATCGTCCTAGTAGTGGACCTTTATATCATGATGACATGAGCTACTTAAATATTGCATACTTGAATGTGGCTGCCATTGAAGAACATAGGTCTTTGTGCCTTTCGGCACACTGGCAATCACATGTAAACGGGTATTTAAGTTGAACAACATGAAAAACGCAAATCTAAATGCTATAATGCTTTCTTTGTTTCTCATTTCTATAGCCAAATCCAAGGATTCAACTACAAAAACATGTTTGTGAATGTGGTCTTATATTTTTCTTCATGTCCACGTGGGCTAGCATCTCCCGTACATGGATGTTAAGTCTGTAGTTATCAACATGAAACTTAGAGAAGAAGTTATATTGTGGATACTTGAGGGTTGCTTATAGCCACAAGGGATTTGTTGTTGTGTCCATAGAGAACATTTCCATGGGTTGAAATAAGCTTCTTGATTGCGGAAACAAAGAAACCATGAGTTCTTTACTAAAAAATCTTTAATGCCCCCAAGCTAACCACTTTGTGTAATAAAGAGATGGTGCTAGTGTGTAGTGCATCATTTGTTTAAGGATGATCTCATGTCTTTTGGGACTTTTCTTGTCATCATCACTGCATTCATGAAGCAGATGTCAATAAAATTTGAGTTTTTTGATATGGGGCCCATGAAAACGTATTTGGGCATCCAAATCACTCATGAGTGGTTTCTACTAACTATCAACATGACCGGTAGAATGTACATTCAATGAATTGTAGACACGTTTGTTGAAGGAGACAACAGCATAGCATCCACACCTATTGCTTCAGATCATGATCTCACAAAGCTACTCTCTTCTGTTTATTGAGCTCTTGGACTTATTAACATAGTTTTGCATTAAAGTGTTGGACAATTGTGACATTATTAAGGTCCATTTATTTTTTTGCATCTGATTTCTAGTAACCTACCTTGAGCTTGAATCAACTAACTGATCTGGAGTCATGAATTGTTTATCTCTGGTCTACGAGCAACCTTGAGTTCAAGTAGGAGGACTGGTATTGATGTAGTTTTTCATTCAATGTAAAAACATAAAGAGGAAGGATTCATCATCGCAACTTTCTCCGAAATGTTTTTTAGCAACATGAAATTGAAACGAAGTTGTTATTTTATCATGTATGAATAAGAATAACTTTTCACCTTCATCATTAAGATGGTGCTACCTAGAAAGGAACAATGGAATGTAATTTTTGGAGATGAACCAAAAATCGCTGTACTAGAAGATAATTTACAATGGTTGCAGTGAGAAGAAGAAGCCTTTTCAATTATTGCCATACAAATTTTGCTTTGATGTGAAATTACTGATGATGGATAACAATTCTGTTCTATATCTGAAAACATCATGGAAAGAACCTTAACAAAATGATGGAAAAACTCATCGTGAGTAAGAAGTGTGAAAAACATGGCCAATTTGACATTCTGTTTCCGATTAAAGTAATTAAATATGAAGAAAGGGAATTTCCAATATAAGATCTCCAATTCATGGGTAAAATGTAGTCGCATGAGAAAACAATGGTAAATCATGTGTATTTGAAAATGGAACTTGCCAAATTCTAGTGATATTGTAAAGGAAAAATTGCCTTGAGTTGATAAAAATTGCAAGAATAGTAAGAAAAATTCATTTAAATGCATGATACATTCTTTAAAAAATGGTTTATTATCTTTAATGACCAAATAAAAAATGAATGGGAAATTTTCATATGATATGAGCCTTGTGAAATTCTGAGACAATACATTAAAAGAAACTTTCACAAATTATGAACATTTGCCAAAACTTCACTAGTTAAGATTAATAGTAAACTCGCTAAATAAAGAAATCCAACAAAATCTGTAGATGTTACAAGAAATTTCCAATGATTTTTCAAATGTTTTTTCTTAGTTGAAACCATGTCTTAGTCCCTTATTGTGGAATGATTACATTTTTGGTAACATGGTCAAATGCTTAGGCTATTATCTGCGCTTTTTTAAAAACTTCTATAGTATTTATTTAGACACATTAATAGTTTTTGAAAAGTTCAAACAAAATATCTTTAAAATATTACTTCTTCATGCAGGAAGAAATGAGACAAAATCATACAATGGATCATCATATCCCGAAGTCCGCTACTTAGGACTCTCTTTCTAGAATTCATTAATTTAGAGAATTTTGATTATTTTCTATTGAGTTTGAAACAAGAATTGCGGAAATCCTTAAGGTATTTCAGCTTTTTGTTCCATTCTATAATGCTTTTGAGAAGGATTATACAACAACTTCAAGCTTGATGGAACCTCGATTGTTTTTCCATTGTACACCTAAAATTGTTTTTGTACTGAATCTTGTCATACACTTATGAAGAAGCCTTTATTGGAATCTTATGGTCTTGCCCTGGTGTAAACATTACTTATTCTTCATATGAAGAAGCCTTTTCATACTACAATAATGTTTTTTGGGAAAGCATCTGACTAGAATGAAATATTTTTGCATCATGTGCTTGTTTATGGCCAAGGCAAAAAGGGTACTAGATATAGCTTATATTATAGCCGAACGTGACATGCATGAAGTGTGAAGTAGAATTGGATCGTCATGTGGCAAAAGAATCAAACAACATGCAATTGGCCTACATATTCTAGTTTTAAAAACGTTTTACGTACTAGAATATGTTTCAGATTTTGTAACATGTTATAATATACGTTCCTTTAATTTTTATTCCTATCTTATCATTGAAATGGATTTAAAATGGTAACTTCATTTGCGTTCCATATTTTTTATATGAATATTTATTGTTGTTATCAGAGCATGTTAATTAATTGTTATGCTTTTCCAGATTTTGGCCAGGTTTGAAAACTTATCAAAGATATTAGAAACCCATTAGGCTTGTTACATGAATATTAATTTAAGAACATTCATGGTAGAATTGTCATTTCACAAAGGTAATCAATCGTGACTCTTGATGTTGAAAATGACTATGCTCTTAGGAAATCTTTGTAAGATAGAAGTTCAACAAGAGTTAAGACCATCATTTCTTATTCAAGCATAGAAGTAGGCTAGCGAAGGAAAAGAAGAAATTTGTGGGTTGTTATTGTTATGTAAATGAATTGTAAGTCTGGATGTAAAGGAATACATAAATATTTACTTCATGCATCTCTTTTGCCAAAGAGACCACGTTGATAATGGGCCCCGTTCTTTAGCCCTTCGGTTTGTTGTTTTGTGGGCCTGAACCTATTCCCTCTTAGCGGTGGGTGTCTGGCCTTACAGAGTCATTTTTGGCCAAAAAAACTATTTTTTGTCTTTTTCATTCTCTGCCCAGGTTTGGCAACGGAGATAATTCATGAAAAAATGCAAATTGTGTTGTTGACTACTTGTAGCGCATAACATTCGTTTTTGAAACTTTAACGCCGGGTAATCGGATTCCGAGGTTACCGCATTCACGTACAATAAATTGAAACCAATTTGTAGATCTGTACCTGAGGATACCAATGGGTTTTGGCTCCGAGAGCGCTGGACGTCGTGGATTTTGTCGATGCCGACATGTGCAAAACTTCCTGGGCCATACTTGTGCAGGAGCCGGGTCAAGGCTTGAATCCGGTTGTGCTATACACATGTTGTAGTTTGGGATGAAAAGTGTGTCACGAAAGTTGGGAGAACTTTGTGAGGTACCCCGTCTTTCTCAAGCACATATGCCACATACCCCAACTTCCATAAATGTGTCACCACCCACCTCGTCTTTCATATTTGTATCACTACTATCAACGAATTTTGAATCTAGGTTTCCATTTTCCCTCGATTGTGAAGCTACAGTTCGATGACAAAGAGGCAAAGGTTTCCAATATGACGTCCGCAAACGATCTTGAACACGTCGATGTATCTTCTCGAACGAGGGTTTGCCATTGTTTCGGCTGATGACGTTTCGAGGATTCCTCCTCCTTCTGGTCAATTCATAGGTTCTGTTCTAGTTCAAGTTGAAGACCTGAACCTCACGATTTTGTTGGTCATTCACCTGCGAAAATTGCCGTAGGATTCCCTGAACTGGCATAAAGCGGGTGTATCGTTCTACATGTTAAGTGAACTTAGCATAATGCATTTAGCTGACGTGGTATGATTCACTATAGAGCTATTTGGTCAAGGGACGCTGGAATTCGAACCGAAGGCCTCGCTCGACCGCCCCTCTGCGTTGCTGGAAAAAGTCTTTTCGTTCAAAACGACATGCGTCCGCTAGAAGGCTAGCCATGACCACACCTCTATCCAAACGCCAAACTGGTGCGGCAACATAACCATTTAGACGCCCATTGAGCGGTAGAAAACAATGTTATGGACTGAACGAGGCCTTAGATGTTTGAGGCATCTGGGTTATCAAAGTGGGTAATGCGGAAGCTGCCGCACTTTGCAACAGCCTTCACCTCCCGACACAGCCCAGACCCCCATTGTCGCATAAACACGCGTGGGCGACGCTTAGTCCGCTTCTGCGAGCAGCACATGCTCGCTATTGCCCAAGGCTCTGCCGAGGGCAACTCATGTGTCAAGGGCTCGCATGGACACCTAAACGACAGCGTGATTGACTATGCACTACTGTCCTATTCACTTTGCCCTTGCTCCCTCACGATGCTAGAACACACTGCAAACTCAGACCACTGTGCTTTCTCCCTCGTCACCCCTCTCACCATTCCTTACACTTGCCCACCTACACCTTTCTCTTGGAAGAAATTCTTAAAATGTTACCCCCTTGCCCTCTCCACGCCTCCAGTCCAAACCCTCCTCCAAACAACGTCAACGATGCCCGAGCTACCACAATTCTCGTCATGTCTCATCCAAGCACTCCAAGCTGCATCTACCGTCGCATGCCCTGTGCCATCGCCTCGCCCGCTCCGCCGCTCGCACGCCCCGTGGTGGTCGCCTCTCTGTCATGCTGCACATCGTGCCTACAAATCCGCTTGCCGCTTGTCCCCACACTCCCCCCACACTGCTCGCCTCATGCTCGCCTATCGTCGGACTTGTAAAGCTGCCAAAGTCGAGTATCATGCAGGCTCCTCAACCCGTACAGTCCACCTATTTACTAGTAACCCACGAGCATTTTGGCGCTCCTTCTCTACCGCGCGCTCACCACCAGCCTCTATCCCACCCGCACAATGGACCTCCTACGCTACAACACTGTTTGCACGACCAGCCCTCCAGCCTGCAATTGAACCTCCTCTCTATCCACAGCCACCGCTACCTGCCGCTGACTTCACCCAACAACCAGTCGTGAGTCAAACCGTAGAAGAGACACTGGACCGAATGCGTAGGCGTAGA
>SZWC01008166.1:78064-93064 GCA_023375785.1 Penium margaritaceum
CACTCCCACTCCCCCCACCCTTCCTCCCCCCATCCCCCACCTGCAACCCCTGACCCTCCCAGCACTGAGAGCCCAGCTTCCACACTGTCCACCGCCAACCCCCCCGTGCAACCAATCACCAGCACTACCCGCACTACTGATACCCCCAAGGCTCTCCTATTTTACCAGACTGTGGTACCTCGCTCCCCTGGCCTACCCCCCTACCTTTCTCTTCCCATGCCCTCCTTCCACGCGCGTGCCCTCTGGCAGCTTCGTACATCCAGCCTCCCCTATGANGTGCTCAGTCCCTCCCCCCCTCAGAATCTCGCTAGGACTTCATTTGCTTTGACCCCTGTGTGCTTCTTTACACTTGACAGTGGGCACATGCATGCCCCTCTCCATGTTTGTCGTGTGTGGATGTCCCTCCTGACTCTCACTGTCACATGTGGCTCTGTGCCACCGTCCATTCCCCGTGGAGGGGTAGCGACGATAAACATAATAATCAAATCAAATCAACAGCCTTCCCGTTCGTCGCAAACTTCCAACGAACTGGAAGGTTCCGAAGTCTCATGGTCCAGATCTGAAGAGAGACTTCGCTGCTGTCTGTCATGCGCTTTCCGCCGAAGACTGCCCGGTATCTATCGAGAATCCCACTCGGTTTTTCCCCAGTTGGCAGTTGGGCTACGGAACTTTGGGCGAGCCTGGGAACGCACGAATAGGCAGCGACAATTCACGCCACTCAACTTTGCCTTCTAACGCACCCCGAAATGTCTTGTAAATTGCGGGTTGGCAGATTTGAGCAGTGTTTGGAGCCTTAAGGCCGCCGATTCCGACACCTGAACTACATTTCGCAATCTAGCTGTAATTTGAATCCCCCGGAAAGTTTAATGCTGATGTCATCACTTGAGCGAGCTGCTCCACGCATGTTCACTCGTGCGTTCCCAGGCTCGCCCTTTGGGCGCGGCTGGTTAACATTGGGTGAGGCTGGTTGAGGTTGGAATCGGTGGTAGAACGCTACCGGACATAGGCTTTCCTCAACAAAGTTGAGGACTTTGTGGGTCCACAAGTTGCGCACAGATTCCGCCTCACTAAGAAAGCCGGTCATGGGTCCTATGCTTACGGTCATGTCCAAAGGTCGACTCAGCTACCGAGGACTGGCATCTAACTTTCAACTATCGATGCTTCACGTTGATTGGTTGAAGGCTGTTAGTTGAAACGATATCGTCCGATAATTGGTGCGCTCGGTGGGACCCGCTAGGTTAGTTGAACAGGTGCTGAAGGAACCCCATCCGGACGGAGAATCATGGAGGGTCAAGTTGGACTGCCTCGACAACGTTCCAGGCGAAAACCCCACGGACAGCACTTGCGAGAGTGATGGTTGAACTCGTTCAACCATCGATTCCAACCGCAACCAGCCTCGCCCATTTTGGCGACGGATCGCTGCACGTCGAAAGAAGCTTTGCAGGTTTTGTTTTTGTTTTTGCAGCACTGATTCCAAAGTCGTCTCGACTGTGACGGCGTCGAGTCCAGTCTGTTTCAGTCTGCATGTTTTCAAGCCGTCGGGTTCTCACTGGCGGCGATCTTCCAGCAATTCCGCGACTGATTTTGGAAACACGGTCCTCAAAATGTCATTCCAGGAAAACGAAGGTCGCCAATTGCTCAAAAAGCGTGCTAAAAGTGCCGAACCAGCAGAGGCCGAGTTATCGACCCGGAAAACCGTTGCCAAACCGCATTCTCGACGTTTTTGGACTGTAATAAACAATTAAACACTTTTGCATTTTTTAAATGGAACAACTACGCACCGGAGTAACCTAACGAAAGTATAGCACCATTTATTGAACGATTCCCGTGAAACCAAAAGACTCATTAACTTCCTCTCCGCCAAGATTCTACCAAGATTTTCAGTTCAAAACAAAGAGCAATGTGGAGCAGATCATTCATTTCTCGCATCAACATGTGCTGCATTGTATGAAGATTCAAGCTTCTCATAAGCCTCGTAGGACAAATTCTAGGGGGGGGGGGGGCTCTTTCTTTCGACCAAAATGAAAGGTGAAGAAATTGTTTGTAATGATAGGAAAGTCGAAAGATGATGGAGCTTGTAAATTATGATAAAAATCTTCATTATAAATTATTTCAAATTTATTTCAAATCATCACCAATTATTGGCATATCAAATCAGATTATTTTCCTTTCTCAATTCATCAATGTGACAGTACAAATTTCTAATTGTAACTTACACTACCAATGTCATTCTCAACAACAAACAACATTTCAGATACAGAAAAAACAAGGGAAAACATATGCACATTGCCTTGTAGGCGCCTCACACCTCTAAATACTTTTGAGCAAAGATCATGAAAAAACAATGACTTGTTTTGCAAGCATAGACAAGAAATGCCATTGGAGGAATCTGATGTCACAAACATGCCGCATCCTAACCACATATACATACATATATAACTACTATCCTTGAAATCATTTATCGTATACACCAAAATGTGAGCTGATTCAAGTGGATAGCGAGTCATACAAGAGCATAGTGTCGCTGAAAAGAGTCCAAGATCTCTCGGGCTGACTTTCCATCTTTTTGCTAAAGGAGGGAAAACATGCAAGGAAAGGAGGACATTGACACCAAAGTACACTCTAAACTTGAACATCTACAAATAGATAACGTGCGAGATATGACAAAACAGAAGAATAGACAAGAAGAGCTACACCCAATGCTTGAATAATAGAATGGGCCCTAAACTTACTTGAGAATCAATATGTTACAAGTCCAAAACAAAAGACTTCAACCATGGTTTGATCTGTTGGTTTAATGAGACATGCAACAAGGGCTAGGACCCTCGCTGGTAGAATCATGCGGTGATCAGCAATGCAGCTTGTACAATAACAGGAGAAAGAACTAGAAAAACTTGGATGGGAAGGCTGGAATTTTGATTGATACAAAGTACAACTATGGTACATGAAAATCCTGCGCAAACTAGGCTAGCACAACTCGTGGCCCACTAAGGGGAAACGCCTTGCTAGGCCTTGTGGGCCGTCATGCCAAGGGACTTGGCATACTCACCAGGTTAACACGCCTCTGGGGTAGCCTCCACACAGGCTTGCAAACCTTACGAGGCTTATAGAGGCCTTGGAAAGATCTCCAACAGAGTCTTGGTCTAGGCTTCAGAGTCAGAGGCTTGAGTAGCACTGAGGGCTCACAAAATGCTGAGATGGATATGAACTGAAAGGAGCTTTGCCTTTCAAATCTGCTACCTCTTGGGGAAAATTCCTTCTAAGCAAAGCTTCTTGAAGGTCAAAGCTGTTACACGCATCTCAAAGGTTCATGGAGAAGCTTCCTCAATAAGGAAGCTTCATCATGTGTTCGGGTGCAGCTTCTTGAGGAGGTTTCTTACTCTGTAGGCTTTTCTCTAATGATCATTGATCGTGCCATGCTACTGCATCAGATTCGTTAATGAGGAGCCTCCTCAAGCTTGTACCAGATTGGCTCATGTAGGTAGAAGGGCACAGGCTCCATGCATAGTGATGGTGATGTAGTGTGGACCTCATGCCAAGGGTGCATGAGTCTTGCTCAGTCAGTTAGAGGACTCCCTAACTAGGAAAGCTATGCAATACGTAGCTCCCCTCCATGTCACAGCTAACTAGAGGCATGCACAACCCTCTTACGCATGCTAGGACACCACTTTCCACACTAGGCACTTTAGGGGGCTTCAAGGCTAATTGCCAAATTTTATCTGGACAGGAGAGAATTCCGAGTAGACGTGGACCCAGGAATTGAGTGTAAAATTCGTAACTTTCCGTATAGTGCTCTGACTGTAGTGCAGTATTCACCATATTGGAGCTTGATACCAGTGCAGTAATCGCACCTCTCAAAACTCCCACTCGATTGGTGCTTTGTTGGTTTAAACCGTGTCACATCTATGCGCTCATGAAAAATTCCTCAAGTGACTCTCGGAAATCGTTGTTGAGGAAATGGAGTTGAGTGTGCTCCTTGCTGAGTGGAAAATCTAGAAAATTGTCAATATTAGCTTTTTGCACCAAGTAAAAAATTTATTTCCTCTTAACTTTTTTCGAGATCCCTTCCGAACTTGTTTTAGGTCCACTGGCCTTTTGTTTGGTCGAACTTGTGTAACCAAAACTTATAAGGTCGAGTATGGGACACTCAAGGAATTATTTGGTCGCTTCATGGGAAAGCAACACATCTGTTCCATCATTTAGATAAGCCTGTGCATGTTGATTTGGTTCCCATGGCTCCTTCTTGCATCCTTCCCTTGCTTCCAGACGTGGTGAATCTTTTAGATTTTTTTTTTCTGGATTCTGTGTTGACTTTCCACCCAATGGATTGTAGAAAAGGCGTCTTAGACAATCTGGAGGTCGTACTTGCCATTCTCACTTGCGAGCAACATGTTTGCACTAGTAACTATCGTTGTACTATTCCTAGTCCATTCACAGAATCGTTTCATTCCTTGACTTGTTGTTTGAATAGCATCGTTCTTTATCATTTGTCCACATTGGTTTTTTGTGCGCTTGTTCACCAAACTAGTGGCGCAACTTTAGATTTTGCGAGTGAAGGCCAGGTCTTGATTCGCTTCGACTCTTTTTCATGAAGTGTGGGTGCCTCTTGGATCATTTCCCCTTTCATTATCAGTTCACGGGACTTCAACTCCTTTCTTGTCTCGGTTTGTCCTCTAATATATGTTTATCTGCTATACAATGTTGAGGGAAGGACCATGATTAATGAGAAGTCAAGGAGGCATCTCGCGCACCCCAATTCGCTTGCTTGTGCAACAGCCTTTTTGTTTCTGTTGCATCACCGTATTTGGAACGCTCTCTGTTGTCACTACTCTTCTTGCTCGTTGGCTGGCCATGCTTGGTGATCGAGCCCTCATCTCACTCTTCCTTGTAAGTTGATGTGAGCAACAAGGATCTCGCTTGAGTGAATGCTTCCTCCATGGCTGCTCGCTCGCACTGTCGCTTTATTTTTTTCTTTTCTTGACTCTTGCTATACCCCTGCTTGTGAACGCGCCTATACAACCTCACAGCCGCGCTAGCTACAACGACTGCGTCAGCTACTCCGGATGCATGCCCGATAGTTCCTCCTTCTAATCAAGGCGTCTCTAATTGGGGAGCGGCCTGAGATGTATGAAATGCTCCATCTTCTTGAAGAGCTCGCCATCTTATTGCTCAAAAACTCTTTCTTTTTCCTCCAAGAATCTTTTGCTGCTCACAACCATTTTTATGGTCATAACAAGCTTTTGTAGTTTCGGCATGTCCCATTTTTACTCCAAGGATTTCTATTGTGTTGCCGGATCCTTCAGACAAGAAAGAAATCTAAAGGGAGCCTTTGAAGTGCAACTCCTCTTTAGCGAGGAAAAAGTGATGCAGTGCTGTTGGGTCTGTATTGATAAGCTAAAGGCCAATGATTTTTTTTTGCTGTTTGGTGGTAATGCCTTTTGAAATTGCTTTTTAAAAACATCCCACACCACCTTGTGGTCCACAAAATCCAAATACATTTGTTGAATAACGATCTGATGTTGCATCATATTTGCAACATCAGGTCATCAACGGGTAGGCTTGCGCAATGGCAAAGTTGGTGTGTTCAACTTCCGCGTCCCCTCCATTACCGACCTCTCACGCATGGTCTACGGGAGGGCTTTGGAGGTGATACCACAATGCCTCACACACTTGTAAAGAATTTTCTTTAGGACACTTAGAAAGCTTGCTCCTTGCTTATTTTTTATCACATGCACAAGTTTGATAATACTGTCTTTGACCTTTGATTGGATGTCGTGCCCACAAATATCGACATGCTTTATTTTGGATTGGAATTTTATCAAGTTTGCAAGGTCAATCATAGACTTGCTAGCACAAAGAAAAAAACAACTATTTTTTAGCAAATCCAATGTCCTCAGGGAGGTTGTAGAGATACGTGACCTCTTGTATTTCTAAAGTAGCAACCACGTACTCAACTTCTGCTGAACTAAGTGTGAAAGGGTTTGCTTGCTTATTGGTCTAGGACATTACTCCTCCGTTCCCCCAAAATCTACGGCAATGTAGCATTGAAGGTCGTGGCTGACTATTGTCTCAAAACCAAGACAAGTGTTTTATCTTTTGTTTAACTAGCCTAGGGCTTTGTTCATCTCCTTGCACGCCATCTTTGTAGAGGTCTCATTGAAACATGCAAGGTTGCTTATGGCGAATTATAGATCTCGACATGTACAACTTGCTGCATGCATCAGGGAATCGTTTATGATACTACAATCAGTTGCGCTCCTCCCCCTCTCTCCCTCATGTGATAACTTTTGTAGTAAAAGAGGTGTTTGTACATGTCAATCAGAAACATTTATTTGCTCAAAAACTTTGCAAAAGAAGCATTTACGCTTCACAGTCTTATCCGATGTTCATGCCCAGACAGTACTCAAAGCTAAGCATGAGGGTCACATTGACCACTTGCGCTATGATGGCTGCTGTTGCTTTGATGTAATCGGCCAAGAGGCCAATGATGAGAAGGTTCAGGATGTAGACCAGCACGTAGTTGTTTGGCTTTGTGTTTAGTGATGGCCAGTTTAGGAAGAGGTATTCGTTGTATGCTAGAGGCTCAAAGGATATAGATTTGAGCACTACTTTAGCTTCTTATATTAAAGCAGGGGAATTTGCTTGAGTCCATACAAACTCTTGACCTGTTTGCACACTCTGCCACTCCCGTCGTGGAAGACTACTGGTTGTGTAATGTAAATGGTTATATACATCTTTCCATGCAAAAGAGGCATTTTTAACGTTGATTTGCAATACCTTGTAATGCATCACTACTACAACTGCTAGCATGATGCAAGCACATGTATAGGTTGATGTTAGCTTAGATGTCAAATAATTCTTTCCCCTCCACATGCATGAACCCCTTTGCAACAAGGCGAGCCCTGAAATTCTCAATGCTTCCATCGACTGTTGTCTCCACTCAAAAGACCCACTTCACTCTCACCGGTTGAGACGCAGATTGAAACTTCGTTAGATCCACATCTCTTGGTCCATGAGACTTTGGTACTGCGCATCAAGCGCTCCTTTCCATTGTGTAGCATGCTCACAGTGTAGTGCTTCTACTAAAGAGTCTTTGGCTTTGGAGGAAGTGTGTTTGTTGAGATGAGAGCTAGAAGGTACGTGATGGTGAAGTTTTTGAGGACATCACCTCCCTCTTTGTAGAAGGAGTAGGTAGTAAGAGCCGGATTTGCCTCATTGATCTCCTACTCTTTTTCTCGTTGTAACGGTTGTCGCTTAAGGCACGCAAGGTGCCCAAGATGCCAAACAACTTAATCAAGTGGTTTCCCCACAGAATGCACACCATCTTGAACTCCCACGATGTACGCTTTGTCATGAGATACAACGAGCACCTCATGATTAGCGGTGATGCGTTTGTCCCGATAAGTGTTGAGGGCCAAAAGGGTCCGATGGGTGCTCATCTGCCTCATCCATATCAAGAAGGGTGAGTGGAACAATGTTAGCTTCCCCCTCCTCTATCGTCTCCACACCAAAGTAGTAGAAATTTTCACAGTAGAGTAGGCTCACTAGACTTCTTAGTATCCCAAGAAGAATGTGTTTTTCTCCAAGAGAATATGCTGTCTCTGCTTGTAATGATTTGATGAGATTCAACCCCTTTCATGTTAAGCCTTGTCCGAGAAAGACATCCCATGTTGCTTTGTCTGCCACCAATGTTCCTTTGAGACATGGAGCAAGGCCATGCACCCATAGGTGCACAGTACTTAGATGCCAGGCTTGTCATTACGCCATGCTTGGAAGGGTTTCATGCTTGGTAGTGAAAGGTGTGGCATGCGTTTGCTTACCCAAACAGTTTGCCGGAGTGTAAATGGCCACATCGAGTTGTTGAGCTACGCTCCTAGCAGCATGGACTTCAGTTTTTCTTGTATTGTGCAGTTTGCTCTCCCTGCTATGAAACTCTTTCGCACGATGTCAAGATCCTCTAGTTGAGAGGCAAACTGTGTGGTTGTGTACTTGCCAACTTTGTCTGAGCGTAGAAATTGAAGTTTCTTGTTTCTTTGTCTTTCGGCTATTGCGAGCCACTTGAAGAAGCATGCTGGTGCTTTGTTCCTCATGTGGAGTGGATAGCTAAACACCCCTTTGTGGCATCATCTACAAAGAGCAGAAAGCACCGATGTCCTTCGTAGATTGTGGCCGTTGGTTGAGGTCCACATTTTTTTGTTTGGAAAACCTTCAGCTTTTGGCTTATGTCGCTCTTTGTTTCCATTGAAAACATCAGTCTTGGTAGCTTTGCCTTCTCACACTCTTCACAAGGTCGTGTTGCATCCTTACATTGCTATCAATTCCATTGACCTACACGTGCTTCAGCATTGTTGGTACGGTTTGTTTGCTAATATGGCTGATCCGTTTCTGCCATAAACTGAAGTCTACACTTGAAACCATGTGGAGACATGTTGCTACAAAAGGCGTATCTAGCCATCTTGTTGGAGCTTGTGCTTCATAATCAAGCTCAATCATGCCTTGTAGAAGAAGGCAATCTTCTACAAAGGTCTCACTTTCACGGCTTTTCAAGGTGACATGTTATTCGTTGCTCATGATCCGCGCACCTCTCTTCATCAGCTGCCAAGGTGAGAGGAGGTGCATCGCGATCTTAGGTGTGTACAACACGTCTCCAAACTTCATGTTGGCACCATCATACCCATTCACTGTCATCTTTCCTTTGCCCAAAAAAGGTACTTGCTGCTTGTTAGCCACTGTGACAAAGCCTTTGGCTCAAGGTTCTTGCTCGTGGAGGTAAGCCTTTTGTGGATGATGTGCGTAGTGCACCCTTTGTCAAAAAATCACACGGAGGCGGATTGAAAGAGCTCGTCACTTTGCTTGGTTGAGAGCTTGAAGACGGATTATGTCTAGTCAAGCTGCTTCTCCTTGCCTACATCCTGCTTCTTGGCGTCTTCGTTCTCACCTGTGTCTGGCTGCTTCTCCTTGCCATCAACCACCTTCTTCTCCCGCTTTCCTCCGGATTTGTTTAATTTGTAACCTTGCTGTTGCCTTGCTTGCTCCTCATCCCACATCCTTTTTTTGCATTCTCACTTCATGTTCCCAATTGTCTTGCAATAATGGGACTCAACTATAGGTTGTGACCTTGTATTTTAGCCGCTATGACTACGAATGCTGGTTTTAGGTCTTGAGTGGGCGAACAACAAGTGTAATACATAGTTCCTTGTGGAGTGGATTTTCTACAAGGGCTAAGCAATGAACATAGTTCAACTCACACCTTGGCAAGTTGCATTGCTGAGAATATTCTCCTTCTCTCTAGTCATCTGTCGATCGCGTTGCTCTGTCAAGAGTATCTTGAAAACGTATGCTTATGTAAGCTCCGCTTCATGCTTGAATTTCAATACCTCCCTCACGTCGTCATAATCCCCTGTCACTCTGTTGACAAGAAATGACATGAATACAGGCTCCAAATCAGAGCATCTATCACTACGAGCTGAATGTGAAGTGACTTTGGTTTATTCATGTATCTCTCAATGCTGTCAAAGTTATTGAGGTTGATGTGCGATAGTTCCTTTAGGAGGTGGGATTTGAAGGTTGAGTTGCTAGAAATCTAGGTTTTTTGCATGTAGGACCAAGCTTGGCGAGTTGGCTCTGTAGTATCCTCATACATCCGTATGGGTTGCTGTATCCATGGATTTAGATAGACGTCCATCACCATGAAAGTAGCTTGTGTGAAATATTTGTACTTAGCCAGCACGCTAAACAGCGACCATGGGGGCGCAGGCGTGTCGTAGCCACTGTAGAACTTTCCGATGCCGTGCATCTGGGCCACTTTTTTGAAATTGTGCACCGAATGTGGAAAGTTCTTAGCTACGAATGTTTCCACCTTGATCTTGTGCAGATGTAGTGAGGCTACTACTTGGGGCATACCTCTCTCAAGGTCTTGATATGCCTTACCTTGTGCGATTGCTTCTGAGACTGGCATAAAGCCTTGTACGATAGGTTGCGGCACATGCGGTGGTAGTGTTGCTCTTTCTTATACTGGTGCTTGTTGTTGTGCAAAGGGCTGCAAAACTTGTGCATATTTCATTTGAGGATAGTGTGCCATAGGTGGTAGCATCAAGGCAAGTTGTGGCACGAGCCACAGATGACAGTGGCATGCTCCCATATGGTGGTGCAGCCAGCTGCACTAGTGAAGACATGGCTAGTTGCATGATGAGAGAAGGGCTATCCTTAAGCAAATGTGTAGACAATCCTTGCAAACCCTATAGTTATTGCATGTGCTATAGTTGTTGCTGTTGTTCTTAAGGCTGTTGCTGTTGAAGCTGTTGTTGATGAACCCATGTTAGCTGCTGCTGAAGGTTTGTAATCTTCACTACTTTAGCTGCATGTGATTCTTTTCGTTACTACATTCACAATGCTTGAGCTACTTAAATAAGGTGATGGTATTGACGTAGGAGCTCTTGAACGACAATCTTCTCCCAAAGTGCCTCCCTCTCTTACTCTACTACTCCATATGGGATTTCTTGTTGCGCCATATGTTGCGCCTCCTCAGCCAAAGCGTGCCTTTAGGGCTTGGCATTGTGCGCGGTCTACGACATGGCGCCTCTGCTCTTCAACCATGCAAATGAAATGCAAAACTGATTGATCATGAAGTGTAGGAGAGGCTGCCTCAACATTCTCCTGTTTCATGTTGCTCGTGTTTCTGTGCAGGTGGAACGCGGCTCAAGCGCGTGAAGTGGCGTCACCTTTGTCTCTGACTTAGGACTTCTTCAAGGCTCGTGAAGAATGTCTCCACCACCAATTTAGTCTGCTGTTATTCTTCTTACAAACTGCTGAGAGCACTGCCTAGTGCTTCAATACTATGTTGGTTTTGTGAGGACGACACCAAGGGCTAAGACCCTTGCTGGTAGGACCATTGGGTGATTAAAAGTGCAGCTTGTATAAGAACAGAAGGAACAAGAAAAACTTGGATGGGAAAGATAGAATCTTGATTGAGCAACTATGGTACATGAAATCCTTGGATAACTAGGCAAGCATAGCTCCTGGCCAACTAATGGGCAACGCATTGCTAGGCCTTGTGGGTCGTCGTGGAAAGGATCTTGGCATGGTCTCCACGTTGACTTGCCTCCATGGCAGCCTCCACCCAAGCTGGAAGGTCTTGCTTGGCTTATGGGGGCCCTGGAGGGATCTCTCACAAAGTGTTGGTTTCGGTTCCACAGTCATAGCCTTGAGAAGAGCTGAGTGCTTCCTCAGTGCTTAGATGGATATGAACTAAAAGGAGCTTTACCCTTTATAGCTGTTGATCTGACAAGTTGACCACTCAAAGAAGAAGCTTTTTTCAAGTGGTTTAAGTCTACTACCTCTTGAGGAAGCTTCATTCCATGTGAAGCTTCCTGAAGGTCAGTGGTCTTACTGGCATCTCTGCAGGTTCAAGGAGAAGCTTTCTCAATGAGGAAGCTTCACGAGCCGTTTTGGTGGAGCTCCCATGGGAGGTTGCTTGTTTTGCAAGATGACCTTTAATCATTCTTGCTTGTGCCATGCTGTTGCATGAGTTCCATTGATCAGGAGCCTCTTGAAGCTTGTATGAGATTGACCCATGCAGGTAGAAGAAGACAGGCTCCATGCATGGTGCTGATGGTTTTGCAGTGTGGACCTCATACAAAGGGTGCATGAGTCTTGCCCTGTCAGTTTGAGGACTCCTAGACTAGGAGAGCTGTGTAATAGGTAGGTGCTCTCCCTTCTACCCTTTAGGCTGATTCAAAGCTTGTTGTTAGAATTTATCTGGCCTGTACAAGAGAGATTTGTAACTTTCTATACAGTGCTATGAATGTAGTGTTGTCTTCACCATATCGGAGCCTCATACCAACAAAACAAACACACCTCTCAATATGATTCAAAGATGGATATACATATAGATACAGATACACATATAGATATGGATATGGATATAGATAAAGATATGGATATTGATTTGGATATAGATACAAACATAGATATAGATATGAATATAGATATAGATACAAATATAGATATAGATATAGATATGAATAAATATATAGATATAAATATCGATATGCATAGATATAGATATAGATATAAACATATATATATAGATAAAGAAATAGCTATATATAGATAGAAATAGAGATGTAGATATAGATATAAATATAGATGAAGTGATATATAGATATACACATACATGTAGATATTGATATAGATATGCATATACATACAGAAATAATATCGAGCAATATAGATATAAAGGTAGACATAGAAATAGATATAGATATAGACATAGATTGGTATTTGCCTCCTCCTTGACGATGATCAAGGATTTCTTCAACCTCGTATTAGTGGTCCCTGTAGCCGATCATGGGTGGCGGAGCAAGTGCCGTGCGTGCAAGAATATATTTTTCCAAATTGACATAGTGTCAAAGTTTGCTAATGTGGAAGGCCGGGTACATCTGCATGTTATCTGATAGTTGGACTTTTATGATGACGGGAGTGCGCATCTCCACAATGTTGAATGGTCTCAACCACCAAGGTTTGAGCTTTGGATTGCTTTCAACGTGGAGTTTCACGGTTGCGGAGTTAAGCATAATGTTGTTGCCAGTCTTGAAATCCTTCTTTTTTTTATGTTTCCCGGATTGTCCCTTCATTGGTGCTTGCATGTTTCTAATGATTTGATGAGTTTATTCCCAGATTTTTGAAAAATCTCTTTGGTGAGTTTCCGCGGCGGGGATATTCCTCTTAGTTTTGAAATTGATTGGGTGGTTGGTTCTGTTCTGTAAACCACCATCAATGGCATTTTCCTTGTTGTGGCGGATGTTACTGAGTTGTATGCAAACTTTACAACGAGCAGCTTGATTGCCAAGTCAGTACCGTGAGATTCGCACATTGCTTTAAGGAGTTGTTCAAGCGTTTGGTTAGTGTGCTCGGTCTGTCCTTTTGTTTGCAGATGGAACACTACTGAAAGTTTGAGTCAACTGCCATATCACTGCATCAAATCTTGCCACAACTGGCTGGTGAACGGTACATCTTGATTGTTCGTCATTGACCGGAAGACCCCATGCATTTGGAAGATATGGTCAAGGAACAATCCTGATGCTCCTTTGGTGGTTACATCCGTATTGGTCGCGATGAAGTGCGCCATCTTCGAGAACTAGTCTATGTTGACAAGTATGGCAACGAACCCTTTCGGTGTGACGGGAAATTGTGTCACAAAATCCATGAAGATTTTGGTCCACAGTTTCTCTTGTATCGGCTGTGGTTGTAGGGGTTTGGTGCATCGACTCTTGTGGCTCTGACATAAGTCGCAACCTCCACCTTATCCCACCAATACTACTTGGCAAGTTTTTTCAAAGTTTCATTGTGTCCAGAGTGGCCTCCTCGACCAGTGTCATGGCACTCTTTAAGAAGCATGAGTCGTAGTTTTTAAACTTTGGGGACATTGACATAATGTTTTTACTTTCTATGACAATACAAGCCTGCGAAGTGGAACTTTCTCATGTCGTAGGCTTCGTGGTCCTTGAAGTTAGGTGCAAATTTCTTTGCCACATACGGAGCTACTTGAATGAGTATTGTGTTGCCCTCCGTGAGATCGGGCTGGCAGATCAACGCGTCCGCTAGAGTTTTCTTCCCTGACCGATACTTGATCTTATAGTCAAAGTTGGACTCAAGGAACTTCATCCATCGATTTCTAGCTAAGGTTTGGTTGCTTTTTTAGGAACTTGAGCGCGTGGTGGTCTGTTTGAACCAAACATTTACAGCACTCTAAACAGGAGCGCAAGGTTTTGAAGGCGTGAATAACCGCAAGAATTTCTTTCTCGTGGTCGTGGTAGTTGAGCTCTACTCCGTGAAGCTTATGCAATATGTACATGGTGGGCTGTTCTCCTCCTTTGTTCTCTTGTAGGAAGACATCCTTGATTGGTTGACTGGAGGTGTTTGTGGTGATGATGTAGTCAGCCGTTGGATCTACCAATCGAAGGGTTGGCGCCATGGTCAAAGGTTTACGCCAAAATATGAAAGCTTGCTGTTTGCTGTGTGCCAAAATCCACTCGGAATTCTTGCGGGTGAGGACTTAAAGAGGAACCAACACGCATGCATATTCCTTCATGAACTTTCCATAATGTTTGAAAAACCCAAGAAAAACTTGAACTTTGCATACTTTTGTTGGTGTTGGCCAATTGGCCACTGCGGATATCATTTTGGGATCCATGGATATCCTTCTACCGTTGATGATGTGACCAAGAAACTCGATGGATTGTTGACCAAAGTAGCACTTTGAGAGCTTCTTGCACAACTTCCCTTGCTGAAGGATCTCGAGTACCTGTCAAAGATGTTGCCAATGTTCCTCCAAGGTTCAGCTATATACATAATGTTTTCAAGGTACACCACGACAAAATTGTCAAGGTGCGGTCCAAAAATGATCTTCATAGGTTCCATGAACGTTGTAGGGACATTTGTAAGTCCAACCTCATAACAGTGAACTCAAAGTGTCTGTAACGTGTTTGAAAGGAAGCTTTTGCAACATCCTCGTTAGCGATGTAGATCTGATGGTAGCATCTTTGTATGTAAAATTTTACCAAAACGTCTTTCTCCGTGAAGCTAGTGAAAAGCTCTTCCGACAAAAGCAGAGGGTAGCGGCTCTTGATCGTGATGTCGTTCAACGCTTGGTAATCCACACACATGTGCATTTTGTCGTTCTCTTTTTTACGAATAGTCCTGGTGCAACGTACGGAGAGATAGACGATTGAGCTAGCATGTCATCGAGTTATTGTTTGAGCTCCGTGAGTTCTTGATCACTTATCTGGTGGTTTCTTTTGACGAGTGGTCTGTTGCTCGGTTTGAGCTCAATTTGATGGTTGAATTTGCGTTTGGGAGGGCGTTTTCTTGGTGGCTCATGGGGAAAAATCCCTTTGGAGTTTTTGACGAGTGGAGCGAACCCCTCTAGCACGTTTGTGAACTTTGATGTCGATGAGGTTAATGAGGTTTTTTAGGCCAATAGGCTAGATGTGATGATGG
>SZWC01008166.1:94736-108134 GCA_023375785.1 Penium margaritaceum
AAGACTGAAGCTACTTTGTTAGAATTTTCTGGCTATGCCCTGCCCACCTATGGGCTAGAAGCTTTGTCTACGAGTGAGAGTCTAGAGCTTGTCTCTAGCTGAGCTATGTTTGTTGTACTGTTTCTTGTATTATAGTTGTGATCAACTACAGTCATTTAGTCCCAGCATTCTCCCATTTTGAGCATTGTACTCTTTCTATGGTTGCTCTCCAAGCACAATGGTCCCAGTAGGAAGGAACCTAACCCTTGCTGCACCCCACAAACATCAACATGGCATTAGAGCAAGGTTTGTGCTGACAGCATTTACAATTTGAGTCCTAGTCAGTAGTATTTTGGAGGAGTTGTAGAATTCAATCGCCTACGCAAGCAAGCAACTAATGTCTTCAAGTGCCCAAGGTGGGATCCAGCCAGCAAACGTCATAGGCAACGTGGATTATGTGAGCAACATGGAGATGGAGAATTCAAGTGTAAACTCTCCACCTCTTGATGAAAATCCTATCATGCATGGTTTGCGCATGGGACAAGATCAGGCTTGCCATGTAGCAGAGCAAGCAGAACACAAGGCGGAAGAAGCGCAACGCTTGGTGGATGAAGCAAAGCGCATGGCGCAGCAAGAAGCAGCTACGTGACAGGCTGTTGAGCAAGAGACCATGGCATTTAGGCAGCAACTAGGTGCAGAAGAGCTACTCTGCCTACAAGAGCTGCCCACACGTGATGCTAAATTGAATCAGCTTTAGCAGTAGATGGCATGGCTACAAAATTAGAACCAGCAGCAATTGCAACAACAGCAACAGCAACAACAGCAGCAGTAGTTTAATCATGCCCAGCAAGCTTCACAATCATAATCAGCACATTTACCTTAGCCAAGTCCTCTACCGGTCATGCAGCAACCTGTCATTTCTCCACAAGTTCCACCAGGAGTGTCGGCACAAGTAGGAATGCAGAAGTAGTTTCAAGCCCAAGAGCCACAAGTTCCATTAGAGGTGCCCACGATTACACCATTTCAGCCATCTCCTCAAGCACCAATGCCTGAGTCATACATGGGGCAACCACATCCCAAAGTGCAGCCTCTGTTTCAGGCGCAAGCAGTTGTAGCAAACGTACAACTGTGTCACACAACTCCGACACAGGGAGTTGGGTATGAGGGATTAGAGGACATTATGCCAGTATTAGCAGCCTTTCCGCATCTACAAAAGATCAAGATCGGCCAGTTTGATGGCAAAAACAACCCACACTGGGCTCACAAGTTCAAATAAGTGTCCCTAATTCACAGCATGTGGAACTTCTTTACTATCTATTACGTTCCTCCTCCCTTGGGATCTCCACCACACATCGTGTCAGAGTTCAACTACTTCACGCAAGTTGTATACATGGTGCTTGAAAATCAGCTAAGTCATCACATTTAGCAAGCCATTTGCATGTACAAGGCAAGAAGTGAGCCAGCCAAACATGCATGGTCCTATCTGCTACATACAAACATGTCGAGCAACTCCACGTTCAAGTCTCATCTCCTCATAGAGCTCTCCCACATCAGCCTCAGCAGCTTCAGTGATATTGAGAGCTACATCAAAAAGGCAAAATCGTTCCGCGACCAACTTACCATCCTAAACACACCCATCTGTCAACTAATCTTTGTGACTTTCCTCCTCAACAACCTCAATGTAAACTGGATGGCGTGAAGAAAGTTCTCTAATTCATGCCAAAAGCAGAATTGTCAGAGGCATACATCTGCAGGATGCCATTGATATAACAAAAGACCGCCTACTCACAAGTGAAAAAGCTTGCATTTTCAGTAATGAAACTTACCAAAATGAAGGAGAGAAGAGCGCATCTCACTCTCTGTTGAACATCCATGTAGTGATGAAGTCTGCATACTCCCACGAGTCAACGCGCTCCTTCCTTAAGGCAATCGCTCGCAATGCTATCGGCTAGATGTCCAAATCACGTCCTAATATCACATTCCATTATTGCAAGAAGAATGGGCACGTGAAGAAAAACTGGTTCAAGAGGTTGTGCGATGAGGAGAAAGGGAGGATGCAGAGTCACTTCAAGGGCAAAAAGCAAAAGGGAGAGAGGAAGGAGAGTGGAGGAGAAAAGAATGAAAACGACAGTCACAAGTCTGACAAGAAGGCAAAGGAGGAAGGCAAAGGGTAGTAGTTTGACTACACTACATCAATGTTCCAGTTGTTAGAGAGTCAGAGCGACAAGCTAGCTCGCTCGCCGTTTTTTTGGCACCTAGACAACGGGTGTACTTGCACATCACCTTCGACAAATCTTGCCTCCACAACTACGAGCCATGAGATCGAAGCTACGTGAAATTTGCCAACAACATGTAGGTGCCCGTGCTCGGCAAGGGCATGATGATTGTGACAGGGTGTGATGGAGCACAAGTCAAGTTTGGCAACGTTCTCTACATACCTGACATTGATTTTAACCTCCTCTCCCTTGGCCAACAGATGAACAGAGGAGCTCGCGTCATCTGTAGCAGCAAGCATGTCACACTCAAATCCATGAAGGAAAAACCTTTGCAGAAGGTTAAATCTTTCGTCATGGCATGATTGATGTGGACTTCAGTGCACCATCTCAAGATGAGATGGATTCCCCATTTGTGGGAGAAAGTCTCCACCAACGTGTAGGTGTACATTCCGTAGTGTGGCACAAGAGGCTTGGCCACATCAGCAATCAATTGGTGGAATCCTTGGTGAAGAAGGGTCATGTCAACGGCATCGACATCAAGAAAAGTGGCCAAGGCATAACTGACCCTTGTGAGGACTGCGTTCGTGTCAAGTTGCTATGAAAAATGTTTCCTCCTGCAAGCAAGTGGGACATCAGCCAAAAGCTGAGACTGGTTCACATTGACATCTACGGACCGCTCCCCTTAGCAAGATTGTATGGTGGAAATGGGTACTTCCTCATCTTTGTGGATGATGCGACACATTTTCCTTGGAGCTACCCTCACAAAACCAGAGATCAAGCACCAACCTACTTCTTGAAATCGCTGACAATGGCAGAGAGGCAAATCAACAAGAAGTTGTAAGTGCTATGCTTTGATAATGTAGGCGCGTGTACTAGCACATGATACATGTCATAGCTTGAGGACATGGGCATTGTGCAGAAATTTTGTGCACCAAACATGATTCCATTAGAAGCATGGCATGACTGCAAGGTAGACATCACCATGCTTTGCACATTTGGCTGCATGGCGCTTTTGCATGTCCCAAAAGAACGTTATAAGAAGCTTGCAAAAAAGCAGCTTGAGGCATGTTTGTCGGACAAAGCCCCAACATGAAAGGTGGGGAGTTCTACGACATCGACTCCGAATAAATTGTCACTAGTCGTGATGCTGTTTCCTAAGCATCTCACATGTCAAGGGTGGGAAGCACGGCTCTCGACCACACTAGACCTCCTTGAGTCATTCTACGACTCATTTGTGGAAACCATCCAAGACGATGTAGAAGACTGTGATCCACTCAACACGATGGATCTAGATCAAGCAAGTGAAGAGGCTGTGTGCACGAGTGTGCCACTCTGACGAACGCATCGCCACTGATCAGGAGACGGTCGTATTAGGCCATGGCGGACATCATCTCGTGGCGATGCTTGATGGTGCGGAGGTGACGTGGCTAAAACAGCACGACGGCACAGTCGAACACATAGTCGTAGTAGGCCATGTTGAGCATGGGAAAATCACACACCTCTTGTAGTTGTAGATGGAAGAACATCACAAGGAGGATGAAGCCGAATGCGACATGGCGATCACAACATGCACGATGTATGCTAAGAATGATGAGGAGCATGCCAAATTCAAAATAATGCATCTGACAGCTCTCCTTTCCAAGGCCTCATCTGCATGAGTGCCGAAGCCAACATCACTTAAGGAAGCACTGGCAAGCGAGTTTGTAGCAGAATGGAAAGCAGCACTAGATGCAGAATACAACATCCACATCAAGCAAGGAACTTGGGAGCTAATAGAGTTGCCATCAGGCTCAAGGCCACTTGATGTGAAGTGGGTGTTTAAGGTGAAAACGAAGGCAGAAGGCAGCATCGACAAGTTCAAAGTGTGCCTAGATGCAAAGGGGTTCTTGCAGGTGGAAGGAAAGGATTTCTTCAAAACCTACACACCTATCAGCCGTTATACCACAGAGTGCATCATGCTCACCATTATAAAAGTCAAAGACTATAAGGTGCAGCAGCTCGACGTCAAGAACACCTTTTCGCATGGAGAAACGGACAGTACGGTCTGTATGAATCAATCGGAAGGATATGATGATGGTAGCAGAAGAGCATGCAAGCTCATCAAGAGCTTGTACGGGTTCAAGCAGAGCCCTCTCCTTTGGTATCGCAAGCTGCAAAGCCTCCTCGAGTCACTGGAATTTCATCCATTAGCCTACAATAACTGCTTGTTTCTACATCATCAAGCTAAGAACAAACGTCGAGACTGCTACGTCGTCATCTATGTTGATGATATCCTCATCATCGGCCCGTTGCTAGACTACATCCATGCAAATGCTTGTGCAATGGCGAAAGAGGTCAATATGACGCTGATGCCAAGCTTTGAGTACTACCTCGGCATGAACATAAAACGCAATCGTCCATCACGCATGCTCAAGTTTTCACAACAGTCTTCAAACTGTTCAACATCTCTTATCGTCACGTTGTATTTCTCCTAACGTAGCAGCAGTTGATTCATTAGGAACCAAGGGGGAGAAATGAGACTGACTGTTGTAGTTGGGTCGGTTCTCTCATGCACGCTACACACGACCTGACCTGCAGTTTGCGGTGAGCAACTTGGCGCGTGGGAATGAGACTTCCTCTAATAGGACTTGCAAGGAGCTAGATCATGCCCTCGGGTTCTTCTGAACTACCTCAGACGCAGGATTAGTCTTTGGCTGGTCAAGCAACTTGGAGCTCAGCTACTACGTGGATGCATGTTTTGGTGATATAGAAGGAGACCGTCAAAGCACCACAGGATTCGCTTATCTCCTGGCTAGAACGGCAGTTTCGTGGTCGATCAGGAGGCAATGTATCATCACACTCAACTCAATTGAAGCCAAATATTTCATGGCAATATCACCAGCTCAGGAGGTTACCTACCTCAAGAACCTCCCGACGACATCGGTTTCTCATAGCACGGCCCGATCAGAGTTTACGTCGACAATGAATCCACTATCCACCTTGCAAACTCGACAAAATTTCAAGGGTGGATGAAACACATTGACATCTGCGGCCACCGGATTTGCTCAAAGGTGATCGACCACACGATTTTCCTCCAGCATGTCCCGGGAACAGCACAAGCAGGAGATTTATTGGCAAAAAGTGTCCCAAAGGACATTTTTTACATGTGTATGGAGTAATGTGGACTTACGCGTAATGCCCACTCGTATTATCCCCTGAAGAATGGTGGCCTGGGAGACACGCAGCAGTCAAACACACGCCCAAACCCCATTGGCAATCTTTCACATAGAAAAACAGAGATTCGTGCCTCATGGTGCACGGAAACGTTTTTGTGAGCATGCAGCGGAGATTTAGAGCCGTCAAGAAAATTCTCCTACAACAAAAAAATTCTCAAGCAGTCGTTCGAGTCCTTTCATCACCGACAGACTCAGTCACGCTTAGTGTAGGCGTGACATCCAAGAAATTCTCACATGTCTCCCTCCAGGAGCATGCTTCAAAAAATAATCTTTACTCCAAGAAAATCAGTAGCTTCAACCACCCACTTCAGTTCCAAACTTTGTTTGGAGACCTACTTCTGTCTCCTACATTTCTGGAAAAGCATTCTATAAAAGACCTGGTTCAGTCTTCAAAGAAAGATCAAAATCCTACTGAGTGGACCAATGAATCCGAGTGAAAAAGGGTCGCGAGATTTTTTTTGCAGAAAGGGGGTGCTAGTTGAGCAGCGAGCGCAGAAAGTGAGCAAAGAAGGGCTTCCCGGCAGAGAAGATGTGGAGAAAACAAAGGGGGGGGGAGCTGCAAGAGGGGTAGTAGCGGAAACAAGCGGTAGGCCTATCGCAACGGTAGGCTTGGAAGCAAAGCTATCTGTCGTCGAGGCAAGCAAGAACAACCGAACTTGCTCGCCCGCGAAGTGGGAAGCGAGTTTGCCATAGGGGCGGCAAGTGAGCTTGCACATCCTAAACAAGTCCGCAAACACCCCCCCCCCCACTATAGTGCAAAACTGGCAATGGAGCCAAGAAAAGGAGGAAGCCGTCTACAAGAAAAAACAGACGGCAAGAGGAGTAGATTGTAGCTCTTGGCAAGCAACTTAGCACTAGTGCTCAGGTTTCCAAGTGTGCGGCGTTTGACCAGCGCGACCCCAAGTCCATCTATGGCAGCCAAGATTGCGGTGGTTCTGACTGTAGCTATGGAGCAACGAATTCGCACGCGTGAGGGCAAAAATGGCGTCAGCAATACTGGAACCACCATTTATACATCCAGAAAAGGCGTAAGTCGTGAGGGGGAGAAGAGAAATTGTTTTTCTTCTCTCCCAACAACTTCTCCACCCACCGAAAAGTAGTGGGGAAGCTTCCAAGCGAAGGGCACGTCAACTTGAGCGCCCCTCCATGCAACAACATGTGTTGAAAACATGCGTACGTGTTTTCTTGCAGCATAATTCACCGCAATTCAAGCGAGACAACCAGAGATGCCTCAAACATGGTTTGATGGAAAAAATAGCAAAAAACGCCTAGTAGTAGCCTTAAAATGCCAAAGAATATGCGGAGGGAGCCCCGATTGTTGTAATTGAAAGCAGTTTTGAGCTCAAGAGCAAGGAAAATCCTGTGGTCAGTTTTCTTTACCACCAAGGAAGCAAGAAAAATCTCTTTTAACATTGTAACCCTCTGGGAGACACACGATGTTATCGATTTCTTCAGTGAAAATTAGAAAACTCTTTAGTGCACTAATCGAGGGCATGTGTTACAGGTGACAATTACCATGCCTATTTTTCTGGTCAAGCTGGCGTAGTCGGTTTCAAAATCGAAGGAGCGTGCAAAAAGTTAGGTATCTTTCTCTAAAAAATTTCTAGGTTCAAGGGCGTAGATTTTCCCTGCTTGTATAGGCCAATTTTATCTCTGGCATCTAAGTCCATTGGGAGAATTTCCCTTAGAACTGGAAAATACTATGTGTTGCATGCACAATAGTGTTGTGCATGCCTGTTGACCTGGACCAGTTAGCAGCTCTGCAATGTGACTATGCACTGTTAGTTTTGGGGCTAGGTCCACTCAGGGTAGAGCTACACGTGATTGGACAATGTGGACCGCCCTCCATCAAGTGCTACTTCAGCACGACTGAGCAGCAGCATTCAAGACCCAGAGTGCACACCGCTCTACATCAATGCATGCATGCACGACACAGCACAGTGTCATACCATGCCTACACGAGTCATCAGCCACATGCAAAGCCAGAAGCAGGGACCGCTCTCCATCAGCATAGCCATGCACAACTCAAGAAGAGGAGCTACTACAAAAGCTACTGCCTATAGGAAGATTCCCACGTGAGGAATATTCCCACCTGCTACCGGAAGCTTCCATCAGCCTCGAAAGCTGTCAGCTTTCCAATAGTCTACTATAAAAGGTGGCGAGCCTAGCTTCTTCTATCATCAACTTGTTCACCACCAAGCTTTTTGCGTGTAGCAACCTCCACCTGTTCCAGACAACACCTCAGGCCAAGACTTTGCAGACACTCTTCTCAAGACCCTATTAAGTCTGGCAAAATTCTGCTAGCCTGGGCGCGAGGATGCTTCTGACTAGCTGAAGGCGTGAATACCTAGAAGAGGTGGCTAGACCATGCCCAAGACTAAAGCTACTTTGCTAGAGTTTTCGTGCTATGCATTGCCCACCTATGGGCCAAGAGCTGTGTCTAAGCGTGAGAGTCCAGAGTTAGTCTCTAGCTGAGCTGTGTTTGTAGTATTCTTTCTTGTACTATAGCTGTGATCAACTATAGTCATGAAGACCCAGCATTCTCCCAGTTCCAACTTTCTAATCTTTCCGTGGTTGCTCTCCATGCACAACGGTCCCAGTAGGAATGAACCTAACCCTTGTTGCAATCCTCAAACATCAGTATGATGTCGGTGTAATATTTGTGCTGAGAGCATCTATAATCTGAGTCTCGGGTAGTGGTGTTTTGGAGAAGTTGTAGAATGTAGTCCCCTACGGAAAGGAGAAACCAACGTCTTCAAGCGCCCAAGGTGGATCCAGCCTGCAAACGTCAGAGGCAAGGTGGATTAGGCGAGCAACATGGAGATGGAGAATTCATGTGCAAACTCTCCACCTATTTATTAAAATTCTTTAGTGCATGATTTGTGCATGGGACAAAATGAGGGTCGCCATGTGGCAGAGCAGGCAGAAGGCAAGGCGAAAGAAGCGCAACGCTTGGTAGATAAAGCAAAGCACATGGCGTAGCAAGAAGCTGTTACACGCAAGGCTGTGGAGCAAGAGACCATGGCATTGAAGCAGGAACTAGTAGAATTAAGTGCTAATCTGCTAGTAGGAGCAGCTCACACATGATGGTGAGTTGAATCACCTTTTGTAGCAAATCGTAATGTAATCCCATGCATGTGGTCTTATTTGATATTTATGATGTAAAACAAACATACAAACACATGCTCCTTAGTTCAGATTAGCACACACAGGTTCATAACTTTACACTTAGTATCCTTATGTTAGTTAAGTATCATTTCCATGGCGTTATTTTGTAAAAACAATAAGGGCATGAAATTAGTAGTGAATAAGGACAGATATAACTTTGATGTACCACGAAGATGCAAAAGCAAGTGATTGGGATCCAAATTTTGGGGTTTGTATGATGCTTTACATCCTCGATTCTTTGAATGTATGTTTGCAATGTAATCAAAGAGCACATTGATAAACATTTTTCACTCCTAAGTCACTGTGAAAAACTCTCCTTCAGTAAAGATCTACTCATGAGTGTTTATATATGCATGTTATAACTTTTGCATATGTTCCTCCACAAATTGAGTGACTTCATGATGGATGATCTCTTAAAATTTAGAACTGAGGTCGATAAATTTCAAAACCAAAAACACTTAAACATCTTTTATGGTATCAGGTTTCCCATGTTTTTTCACTTTTAGTTTCCTTTCGATATTGGTAGAAACATCTCCAAGTTTTGTAGCTTAACTAAGATTGTGTATGTTCTGTTTTTGATAAATAAGTGATATGAATAACACTTCATACTTCACTTGGCACAACTTGATGCATAGTAATTTTCCTAAAAGAATACCCTGAACATGTATTGAGAGGCCTGGCAAGGGACCCTAGCATGACTGAGGTTCCATTCCACCTGAATACCTTGCACTTGCTCTTTTAAGGGAAGTTGTAACAACTTCACAGAATTTCCCAAGATTCATGTTTTCACGTTAGATTCCACATTATGAGCTTCAGGATATTCAGGTGGGCTTTCAAGTAAGTGGGGTGCAGTTGTTGGAAAAGAAACACAATTTTGTTTGGAATTCTTGTTCTTCTCACAAATCCTTTAATGTCTTATTTTACTTCTTTCCATTTTTACTTCCACTTAACCTTGATCTTCAACATTTCTCAAATTTTACTTTTATTCATGAGATTGTGCTCCATGTAAACAGTTGCTTCCCTCTTTTTGTTATTGCGTTGTTGAACATGTTCTATATGTATGGAAGTTTTTGTATAAAAGATTTTTCTCATAGAAAAAAAATTTGTTAAAGGTGTTCAAATTATAAAAGTTAAAATGTTGCTATCATCATCATGTGTTGTTGTTTACTTCATGAATCATTGCAACAATATGGAAAGTGTCATTTACGTTTTAGTAATAGGGGAGAAATTTATGAGTCAAATGTAGATGTGGCATAGATTGCAACAAATATGTGTACATGAAAACGTCACCTTTTTGAAAAATCCAATGTTAATTGGCATGTGTGTCTGTCCCCAAATTACCCATAATAAATCTCCCAAGTTAATAACTGAAAACATACAATCGTAAATGTGGTCACTTAATATTTTGTTAATTTGTGGCAAGTTTAAAGTTGAGTTGATTGAGATTCTTGCCAAGGTGGCGTTATGGATAACCATCACTATTGTGCTACTTTTTAGTTTGAAATGTATCACCAAATAAGCGATGGAACAATGTCACATTATAGTCATGATCAACTCTTTTGTTCAGGGCATGTAAGCCTATGGACGTGTAGAATAGTTTTTATCTATTTTTCTGGTTATTCAGGAGCTAATATGTGCTTCTCTAATTGGTAATACAAGGATTCATTGGGTAATCATATGAATTTGACCATACATCTAAGTTCACCAGTGGCTAGCATCAGAATTTCACGAAGATAGTTTTCATTTTCATACTTGAGATATGAATAATTTTGAGGATCGATCTCCTTATTGGCCTACATTTCAACAAGAAGAAGTTGTAATGCTACACATTTTGATTCTACTTCTTAATAATCCCGTCCATTAAAACATTGTCATTGAAGTATATGCTTCCTTTGAAAGCAAGATGTGCTCGTAATTCTCATGAGATATGGTTGGCTACAAAACCTAGGCGTAATTCAAATTGCCTGTATAAGAGTTTATTGAATGATGATGTTTTCACCAATAAAAAGGAAACAAATTAAGAATTGATGTATGTATCAAACCATCAAGTACAATTTAAGAGAGCCTTGAAAGAGAAAACGAAAACCATTAAAAATTTTAAAGAAGAGTATGTTTGTTATTCAAGTGATTATAAAAAAGAAGACATGTCCAAAGCATAAGGTTCAGAGTGTCCTTATGTCCTCAGATCATATATAGCTCCTTAACGACATTATCCCAAGCACAATGTAATTTTATTTCTCATGTTCCTTTTACACCAAAATGCATGCCTAGTCTTGGAGAAATGTTTGGAATGTGGGCATTTTGTTGATTTGTTGAAATAACTTCTACTTGTCAACATAACCAGCCAAAGCTCCATTTTTGGCATCATTTATGGTTGAAGAATTTTATATTTGGGTTCAATTGTGCCAATAATTCCCCAATGGTTTTTCTAATAGTTGGTTTAGTGTAACTTGTTTTCTACATGTTGATTCCATTCTTGGGCCAATTGTATACAATTCGTTTTTGTAATTCCAAGTAAAAAATGAGATAACATGGAAAAAGAATCTCAAGCCATAACCTTGTGTTACCGTGTTGTTGAAGAGTCAAAAAAATTTATTTTCGATGTGTTTAAAAATATATCTTATAATATGGAAATTATTGTAAGGTTTTAAACGTATATGTATGGCCAATGTCTATTGAGTATGTTAAAAAAAAATTCTTAGTGTATTAAGTGGCTTCATTCATGGGATTAAGTTTCCCTTTTCTTTATTATCTTCACTTTTCATTATAAAGTTTAGGTTTTTATTGAAATAAAAAAACTAATAAGTACAAGAAAGTGATAATGCTTTAAGAAGATGCATGGAAAATTATACCAATGCATTCATTTGAAGACATTAGAGTATGAGTCTTTTTTTGCCTCTTATTCAAACCCTTAGGATGTTTACGGAAAGGTGTCCCCGTTAGATGAATTATTTCTCTTTCAATTGAAATTGACGATTCTACACAATTTTTGTGCTTTTACGAATCGTGTGAGGTGGTTTTGACAAAAATCAAAGGATACTTAATTATTTGAAATCCTCATCCTTGAGTTAACTTGATCCATAGATAAAGATAAAACTTTTCGAAAGAGGGGAATTTTTGTTCACGTTTTCCCTAGTAATGTCTTTCACAATTTCTGTAAAATAAAGCTAAACCAGCTTTCATTCCAGTTCTTTAAGAATAATGTGGTGTGAATATAAGAAAAGATACAATTTTGACTAGTATGAATTTTTAATACTTCATGTTCAAGTGGTTAAATTGAATCAGAGAAGGGATAGCTTGAGTAAAATAATATGTACATGATTTTAACAACATTTGTTCTTCTGTATGAACATTAATCCCCATTTTTAATTTTACGAAATAAGTGACTCCAATTTTGTATGAAAGGCTATGGAAACGTAGTGAATGTTTAGGAACCATTTTTTTATTCCTTTCTATGAAGTTATCTTATGCACCATAACATTTATACCCTTAATGCAATATTTACGTATCTCTCAATGAAAACATAATTGTTTCATAATCTGGAGTCCGTTATTCCTCCAAAACGATTGGGAATTTAGTTTAACTAGTTGGAGTATACTTGAATAGTCTCGTGTTCTATTGCAAAGCCATCTTGAATGAACTCTCCCAATTCGAAAGTGGAGGAGTAAGGTTGTAATATGTGGCAGTTTGACTTGAATTTTCTTTTGTGAAAATCATCCCTCTACAGAAAATGGGTTTGAAAAGAGGTTGTCATTTCAATATTTAAGATGTCCACATATCTTGTATTTTTGGAGCTCAAATAAATGGGAATTATCAGGTTCCCTAGATGGAGTGCATTAGAGAAGGAGAAATGAGATGTTTCAGGCAATTACAATTTCTGATGTTTACCTACTTTGCTTGATTCAGAATACATTCAGAACTTTCTAATGCTCCATGTATGATTTTCATACAAATTGTTCACTTAGATTACATTGCACAGTGATTGTCAAGTGGTATGATCTTGAATTGATTTTTCCTCCCTTTGTTGACTTCGGATGCTCTATTGAGAATCTCATTTTTTTGTAACTCCTTAGTAATTGCTTCGTTGAGTCCAAGGATAGAAGTCGATCTTTACCACCTGGATCAATGCAAAGTGATAATTGCAGGTTGTAGCTCAGTGTCCTTGTGCAAGCACTTCACATCATTGAAAAACGATAATAATGGCAAAAATGCCTGGATTCCTTTATTCAGATGCACCTATTAGAGATTGTCAACCTGTGTCCAATTCAATGCTTATTTATGTGCCGGTGCCTGTGAAAGTTCGTGATTTTTCTGTGATTCTCTACTCGCGCTGAATTTTGTTTTCCCTGACCGCCCGTTGCGCACCGGTTTTGAAACATTGGAGCGCAACCTTCAGGTGCATGATTATCTTTATAAATGCAAGCGACAGACGTTTGCGGCCGACGTTTTTTGCAAGATTTTGTGTGTACGGCGACAATATCCCAGTAACTGTAAACCCGTGCAAACCGATGTGTTGTCCGTCCTTTGCGAAAGTTGTTCGCGTCTCACCACCACACGATGTTGCGGCCCTCATCATTGTGCTGATTCAGGAAAACGTATCGAGTGGTGGGCACAGGGCCCCTTTCACCCCTCAGACTTGTCACACGTGACTTGTGGCTGGGAGATAGCCACAAGCCCTGGGGGCGGACCAAGCACCAAGCACGCCGTATTTCCAACCCAATGCCGTTAGCGTTGCGTAGCGGTGTGGCCTTGGCGTGGCATGTGCTGAGTGCGGCTGATGTTTCCCTCCAAGAAAGTGAGACACAGAGAGAGAGAGAGAG
>SZWC01008167.1:21884-56533 GCA_023375785.1 Penium margaritaceum
TTGATGGAGGTGCCCAAAGGAGTCAAAGCTCCCAAGGGCAAGGTGTGCAAGTTGGTGAAAGCGCTCTACGGGCTGAAACAGGCCCCAAGGATGTGGTACAAAGAGATGGACGGTTTCATGACCGGCCTCTCCTTTGCGCATTTCCAGAATGACCCAAGCATGTACGTGCGCGATGATGGGAGAGGGCTGATGCTGGTTGCACTGTACGTGGATGATCTGATCTTTTGCTCGTCTTCGGTCAAGCTTCTAGATGAGCTGAAGTCTGACCTCAGCAAAAGGTTCAAGATGAAGGACATGGGTCCTCTTGAATACTACCTCGGGATTGCCATCCACCATAACTGAGTAGCAGGCACCATCTAATTTAACCAAACCAAATACATCGGTGAGGTAATGAAGTGCTACCACATGGAAGACTGCAAACCTGTCAACACCCCAATGACGGCTGATACAAAGCTAAAGGCCTCCATGTCGCTGAGCAATGAAGCAAAGAAAAGGGAGATGCAAGACATCCTCTACCAGTCCGCAGTGGGCATCATCACGTACGCCATGGTAGGGACTCGTCCGGACATCTGCTATGCTGTGGGACAAGTGAGCATATTTATGGCTAACCCAGGGCCACAACAGTGGCAGGCGGTAAAGCGCATCTTGCGCTACCTGCAAAAGATCGTCACATGGGCCTTGTCTTTTGAGGCCAAGAAGGTATGGACCCCCTACGCCTGAAGTGCTACACCGATGCTGACTTGGGAGGAAATCTTGACGATCAAAAATCCACCTCTGGATACGTGTGCATTTTGAATGGCGCCGCCATCTCATGTGCCAGCAGGAAGCAGGATTGTGTTTCCGTGTCCACGGCTGAGGCAGAGTAGGTTGCCTTGTCTGAGTTGTATAAGCAGACTTAGTGGTTGCGCAGTCTGCTTGGCATAATGACAGTGCCACGGAAGGACGCCATAGCCGTACACGTGGACAACATGAGCGCCATCTCGATGGCTGGAGACGAGATTATCTCTCGGCGAACAAAGCACATCGACATACGTTACCACTACTCACGTGATCTCGTCATGAAGAACGTGGTGGACATGCATCACTGCGGAACAAAGAGCATGCCTGCTGACTGCATGACCAAGCCGCTGGAGAGCGACTTGCACTATGCAGGCATTTGTGGATTCGACATGAGGAGTGGGGCAGAGGAAGGGTGAGCCCAGTAAGCATTGATAGAGCCCAGTAAGCAAGAGATGGACAGAGGTGCAAGGGAGAGATTTGTTGAAATAGCATGCAGCTTGTCCACTGCCTAGCTGGCTAGCTACACATACAGACAAGGCATGTACTGCTCTATGGAGTACGTCCCCTTGGTGTGTTCTGGGATGGGCCGGACATGCACTACCCATAATGGGTATGTCCCCTGTGGATCATCATAGGAACCATACCTTTTTGGCTTAGTTAAATAGGCACCGGAGTCTCCAACGAGAGGTTGCGGTTTCAATCCCCGTGACGGCCGCAATTTTCTTTGTGACCAAAACTGGGACATGAAGCTTCTAGGAAGCTTACTAGAGCCTGCCTTGAGGATGACACTTGGCGGTCTAAAGATGCGCCAAGTAGGACTGTAGATTGAGGTTGGCTCCATTGGGGCCACTACAAGCAGATGCTTTAGCAAAACTTTGCAAGTATAAAAGCCTGTACTTTACATCCATCTATTTACAGTTCTTTCCTTTGAGACTCCTCACAGAGTGTCGAACCAAAGGTAGACACTAAAGACCAACACGCGGACTTTGTGGGGTTGCAAACCAAACGAACCTAAAGTGTGGATCCCTCGTTCGAGGGTGATATGTTATCTTGGTTGCAATACCAAGAGCGGTTGGCGGCCTCCCATGTTGGGACCCGTTTTCTACACCGTTGCTATCCGGCGCATTGACAAATACCTTAGCCGATTCTTGTTCACATGGGAACATCGGCAAGGACACATGAACGTGGAGGATCCACTAAGCCAACAGCCCATGAAATCTAAAGCAATCATTGAGGTCGGTAGGTGTTTTATGACCATTATGACATCAATAGTGCAAACACTAGATCCCCTTGCACCTCTGCAACAACCACCTCAAGAGATTATCCACTACAATGGTTTAGTGATCGAGATCTAGATGGAACACCGTGTGGATTCTTGGTTTCATGGCTCTCAGAATCTAGACAAGGACGGATTGGTGGAGGTTACAAGAATCTTATGGCATGGAGTACAAGTTGTTGTGCCAGACTCAGGAGACCTTTGAGCAAAGATTGTCTTCCCGTTGTATGACCCACTGGTCACAAGTCATGTGGGACCTGGAAAAACTGGACAAACACTCTCAGACCACTATTGGTGGCCAGGGTGGAGTATTGATGTGCGTAAGTATTACATGGCATGCGACCCATGTCTTTGGAACAAGGCTGGTGAAAAAAATCTTGCTGGACTCCTCCAACAGCTTCCTATTCGTAGGACTCCATGGGAGTGAGTGAGTATGAACTTCATTACTGGTCTTCCGGACATGGCCCGTGGCCACGATGCAATACTAGTGGTTGTTGATTTTCTGAAAAAGATGACAAACTTCATTCTTACAACCACTGATGTGAACGCGGGGGAGACAACTCGTCTCTTCTTTGAGGATATCGTAATTTACCAGTGTTTGCTGTTGCCCATGATCTCTGATCGAGTTAAAAAATTTGTCAGTATGTTCTGGCAAAAGATGCATGAGTACTTCGGCAATTAGTCACAAGTTTTGACATCCTTTCACCCTCAAACTGACAGTCCAACAGAGTGCATGAATCGCACTCTGGAGGAGATGCTCCATTCGTACATGGAACCTACCATAAATGATTGAGATGAATTCCTAGTACTGGCAGAGTTTACGGTGAACAACTCGGTGAACCAGTGTACACAGTTTACGTAGTTTGTGTTGAACATTGGTCGGCATCTAGTGAGAGTATAGGAGGACAGGTTCCTTGTGCTCAAGCCTTTGCCGAGAGTATAAAATCCTTGTTACAGGAAGCAAGGATCACATTCAAGCTTCTCGGCAACAAAAAAAGACTTATGCCAACAAAACTCACCTTGAGGTTAGACATAGGTGACAAAGTACTACTTAGCATTGAGAACCTTTGGCTGAAGTTGTCCAGGGCACTAAAACTTCTACCAAAGTGGATTGAGCCGTTCCCCGTTGTAGCATGCATCGGGCTAGTGGCATACCGATTGTTGCATCTATTGAGTACAAAAATACATGACGTATTCCATGTGAGCCTACTGGCTCCATACACGGCAGACAGAACCATTCAACCAGCACCAAAAACTATTGTTGCTGATGGCCAATAGGAGTCCCTCCGCCTACTCCAACACCGAGCAAGTATACTCCGGTTGCTCATTGTTAGGGAGTACCTCGTTCATTGGGTCGGTTGTGGACCTGAACATAACTCATGGAAGCAGAAATCTTGTTTGTCCACAAGGGTGGTCAACAAGCATGAGCACGACCTGGCAGCTCGCACGGATCAACACGTGGCAGGGAGCACCACCTGAACGCAGAAAAAGTGAACAACATTCCCGCAGGGCGGAATTCATGGACACCAACCTTAGGGGGTTGGGGACGCCCAATATGGTTGTCGTGCAGACGCTCAAGCCTAAAGGGGGGAGGCCGCTAGCTATGCTAACCGATAAGCTGTAGCTTTAGTCCAAGTGCCATGTACATGGTCATGTTGTGGTCCGTGATTGAAAACCTGGAAAACTTGTGTAACCTCACGAGTTCAAGGTAATACCCTCCTCGTTTTGGACCCTGAACGAGGAGGCAAGGTAAAAACAGAAATGGGCCTCCGGAGACTTGAAATGTTCAAGTCTCCTTGCATGGGGCGTTGATGAAGACTGCCTCCGGAGACTTGAAATGTTCAAGTCTCCTTGCACGGGGGGGGGGGGGGGGGGGGACCCCTGAAGCGAGCTCTGGATGCCATTCTGCTATCTCCAACGATATCCTCAGTGTAGGAGCTGGAGATGCAACCGTTACATGTTGTCTGTGTTGTGTTACTTTTCAACATCATGTACGTCGTTTGTATTGTATGTGGTAGCTGCCACGTAAGCGTTGACGTCCGTGTACTACAAGTGGGACATCATGCAGCAAAGGTCGCAACATGTGTGCATCCTTAAAAAAAAACAACAGATGCAAAATGTCACCAATGTCACCTCCACCTACACTGTGAGTAATTTGCAATGGTGCCTACACCCATGTGTTCTCATGGCATCTAGATTTTGGACTACGGGTTCACAAAAGACTTGACATAAGCCTCATAAAAAGCCTTAAGTAACCATTTTAAGTCCGTAAATATGAAAGGTTTGAGAGAAACAAGACAAGGATGCACTTGACACATTTCAAAAGTGTATATGAATGTTTGAATGCGATTTTCATGTGAAAGTAGTAAACTGTGAGAATAAGGACAACCAAAATTCTGAACATTGCACGTCGCTTACCATCAGTGCTCTTTCATTGGTGAGTTTAGGTATTGACTTGACAAACTAATCCATACCAGGATCTCTTTTCTCATTCATTTTTTTGAGGATTGTGAAGAAACAATGGTATGCTGGAATGTTCATGTACAAAAGAGTATAACTACAATGAAGGTGAAGGATTGTCTATGTTTTCCACTAAACCAACTCGTTGTCATACTTATCCAAGACAATATTTGTACGTGAATGCTTTTAAGATGTTGTCGACGTGTACATCCCCCACAAACATTATCAGAAATATCAACACATGTATGTAATATTCTCCTACCCTGTGACATAAAGAATGTGACATTAAGAATTGACACTTCTCGTGTCTACTTTTCCTAGTCCCGTGTAGACGCTTAGTCTGTTTTTCTGACACAATTTGTACACATCAGTGTTCTGCAACAACAAAATGTCAATGACAACAAGAATATAATGTTGGTTTTTTGTTTGTCTAATTCTGTGAATGCTATCAAATATAGCAGCACATGTACCACACATATAGCGCCTGTAAATGTCACACACTCTCACAGCGCCTATAAACAAAAGATGCAATCTGTGTTGTGCATGACATGTGATGAAGCACATGCGACAGTATGCACATGTGCAGGTGAACACTTTAGCATGACCATTTGTCCCATGTTTTGATTCCACCATAAAGCTCTCAATGCATAAAAAAATTGTTTGTCTTCTTCTTTCAACCTGCAAAAAGTCGAGGGTTTATTAATGCTATGAGCAACAACATGGGTCTGGTTTTTTCTTCAGTATAAGTACATGACATCTGTTCACTTTGACATGTGCGTGCAAGAACTCCAGTAACTACATACCATAAGCACACTTTGTTGCTCGCGTTTGAAGAGAGATCCAGAAAACACAAAAGAAGAAGACATGAACCAGTACCCCAAGGACCCATGTTTGAAAAATGGGGCTAATCGTGATGTAATTCTCAATGACGAGGCTGATGGTGACACATTTGTTCGCACTTGGGGTATATAGCATACGTGGGAGAGGAAGACGCGGTACCTCGCAATGTCGCGGTGTTTTTTGTAACATTGTGTACACAATGTAGCTTCCAACATGGCCTCTACTGCGTCTTCAGTCATCCAGTCATATACGACCATATCACTGTTATACCGGCAGCGGTAACAACGTGGACAGGTCATTCCACTGTTCTCATCAGCCAGCTACAGTCTGAAAGCTGCAGTGGAAGCCCTTGCAATGTCTTGGCAAGTCTTCACATGTCTATCAATTAAACATGGTGTCAATGTTGCAGGCAAAGTGTGCGCAGGATTACGTACTATACCTTGAGTTTAATGGATCTTTAGAATGTGTTGTTGCTGTTGGAAAACATATAAAAAATACAACAGAACTACCAAAGAATAGTGAGAATTCTTGCACGAACGACACAAGAAATGAAGCATCACAGTTTGATGTTACATCTCAAAGTTTCATGAGACGTTTTATGAGTTGGGGCCCATGTGATTTGAAAACAAGGGGAACAGTTCACTAAGAATTTACAAAAGAACACAATTTGAATGGAGATGAACATGTAAGAGAACATACAACGTTCTTCCTGAGCCCATTTGTTATGCAAAGCACAATGGGATGGTTCACAGGGATGACATGCGGAGCAGAAGTAAGGCAGAAGTAAGATGTAAGAAGAATACATTTGCATCAAGAAGTAAGTATACTTTAATGAAAATAATTAAACATGTAGAGTGCATACATGCAATAGAAAGAAGCAGAATGAGGCATAGTTTGGGTCATGGGTGCTCGAGTCGAACAACGTGTGCAACATTGTGTCCTGAGTAGTCCCTTCAAGAAACTCCGGCGAGAAGTCAGGCGGTTTTGAGAATATTGAGGCCCTTCCATGCAAAAGTCTAGCATCATGAAGAAGTTGACTGAACATTTTTCAAGAAATATGTGAATTGTGTTTTGCCCAATGTAGAAAGTGCTGAACTGTTGGAACCTTTGAGAAGAGAACACCAGAGGTTGGGACAGGTGGTCAAAATGCCGTCGGCTGAATAACATGAAAATCATGAGGTCGACACGTGGTGGACCACACATGTTATGGAAGACATGCCCACACACCAAGTTTAGGTAATTGTGTATGTCTAGACTTCCTGACGTGGAAGGCTGGATAAATTGCCATAATCTCCGGACGGGAAAGTTAAGCAACGACTGGGATGTAAATTTGTTTCATCTCAAACGGTCCCAAGCATCAGGGTTTAGGCTTGAGCGTGAAGTCTTGTCCATGTTGTTTGATGTTTACCGAGCCGAAAAGGGAACAATCACCAGTACTAAAAACGTCATTGTTAGTCAGCTTCTTGTTTCATCACCACCTGCGTCTTTGCGTGGGTCTACCGTGTTTCCCACCAGATGCTAGAGAAGCCGTGGTGATGGATGTTGTGTTGGTAGTTTTGCCACCCAATCATTCATGTGGGGCTCACATAAGTTGCAGATAAGTTTTTCAAGCATTTGATTGGTCCTCTTGGTTTTCCAGTTGGTTTGATAATGGAACGCCGTTAATAGCTAGATCCGTCAGCTGTAAAACATCATTAGTTCATGCCAAAAATGGCTAGTGAAGCAGCTATCTCTGTTGTTGATGATGGTACATGGCGCTCCATGCAACCGCACTATGTGGTTTAGAAATAACCATGCTGTTTCCTCAATGATGACAGTAGTCGTCATTCGAATGAAGTCACACATTCTCAAAAACCTATCTACCACCATGATGATGGTGGTAGATGGCATCACAACCCTCTGGCTTGGCAAGAAGACCCGTCATGAAGTCCATGCTGATATGGAGCCATGGATTTTTTGGAACGGGGAGAGGTTGTAGTGGTCCTGTGGCCTCATTAAACTTGGTCTTTTATGCTGACAGGCATCGCGTGATCTACAAAATGCTCCCACATGAGTCTGTGTGTGGTCCCACCTGTAGAAACTTGCCACCTTCTTGATCATCTTGTCCTCGCCAAAACATCCATGTGTATCAGTGTCATGGTAATCCCCTTGTCGTATCCTTTGTAGTTCCTCATTTGGATGTATGAAAACTTGGCGAGTGAATCTCAATCACCAGTAGGGTTCTCCCACCCAAATCTTGGTTTTGTCCCACCCGCTAAACATATCGTAACCCCTCACGAATAACTTTATGAGTTACAGGTCTTGCTCAACAAGAAACTACTGACCTTGGCCACTACTCTGTATCACACACTGAGATCATGTGCCGGATTTGTTTTTCCAGATCACAACTCAATGTCATTGTCGAAGTTGGACTTGAGGAGCCCCATCCATCGAGTTTGTTGATTGCTCAGATTTAGATGATTCTTGACATGTTTGAGTGCGTGGCGGCTAGTATGAAAGATCATCCAAATTCCAAAGAGCATCGCAACGTCCTGAATGTGTGTACAACCGCCAACATTTATCTTTCATGCTCCATGTAGTTTGGCTCTGGCCCGTGTAGTTTTCTTGACCTATTCACAACCGGCTGTTCTCCATTGCAATCTTCTTGTGGAATAATAGCTCTAGATTCTCATTCGGACGTGTCGGTGGCCATGATCTAGTCCACAATGGGATACGCCAGTAGTACGGTTGAATCTGAGCTTAGATCGTTTCTCAAAGAGTTAAATGATTCTTATCTACTCTCTCACAAAATCCACTTGCGAGTTTTATGAGTAAGATCAGAGAAGGCACTGACACCGAGCATAGTCCTTTGCAAATTGACGGTAGTAGTTGCAGAATCCCAAAAATGCATGGATGTCTTGAGTGTTGGTCAGCCTTGGAAGTAGTGAATTCCTCCACTTTCTTCGGGTCCATGGTTATTTCACCGCCACCAATGAGGTGGCAAAAAGCCTTGATCCAACGGTGGATGAATTTGCACTTTGAGAGTTCTCTCTGGAATTCATCTCTTTGGAAAATCTTGAAACATTTTGGAGATATCCACTGTGCTCCTCCGGAGTGCAGCTGTACACCAGCACCTACACCTCTCCTCCTTGAGAACTGACATCAGCCTTCATCAGCCTACATCGAGTTACATCTGCTTGTGACAACCAACGTGAACAGGGAAAGCAGTTGCCTCTGTTGACCAATGGCAACCTAGAACACTGGAGCATCATCATCAACAACGGGTGCAGTAGCAGCAGCATTTGTAGTTGTAGGAATTGTAGTAGTTTCTGGGACAGGGAACTAGGGACCCATCCTCGCATCCTCAATTTTGATGCAAATTGATCTGTTGTCTGGAAGTGGTAGCTTGAAATCATCATGGATGATAGAGGCTTGCTAGGATACTTTGATGGAACCAACTAGCACAAACATAGGATGGTGATGACCTTATGGCATCGTTCAATATGAATAAAAAGGCTGTCACAATTCTTGTGTCTTCCGTACAACCCTGAGTCCTTTCACACATTAGTGGTTGCAAAGTGGTTGTCACAACATACACCAAACTAGGCAAGGTGTTCCTGTCCTCATCACTTGCCAGCTGTATCTTCATTATGTAGAAACTCATCAGCATGAGGTTGGGTAAAGGGGAGATGGCTCCGCTGAGATAGAGTTAATCGAGCCATTCTATACAATACAAGAAGTGTATAAGGAGGGACATGGTGTAACACGAAGGTTATAGGAAGCTACTTGTTAACAATGTTGAATAGGTTGGTAGAAAGGTGGGTTTGTAGACTGTTGGAAGGGGTGTGTGGGGTAGAAGTGTATGTGAGGGGTGCATAAGGAGGTGTATGAATCACCACGTGTTTTTTTGTACAAATGCACACTTGTGTAATGGATTAAGAGGAATGAGCAAGAGGTGGGAGGTAATGGGAGGTGGTTAGGTGAAAGTGCATATGGGGAGTGAATGTGAAGGTGTATGAAATTTTGACTTTGGTGTGGGTGCAATACTACACCAAAGTTTCATATAGAAAAGGCCACACTGAGGTGCAAGAGGGGACTTGGAGAAGCGGAGTGTATGTGGCATGTGAATCTAGAATTATACATTCAAATTCATTAGTTGTATCTCAAGTAATGTAAAGTTGTTACATTTATGCCCAATCACCCCAAATCCACACACTTGATAAATAGTGTACAAGACTAAAACATATGGTGAGGATCCTTTGAAGACTAAAAGGCCTGGACAGTTGACAATATTTCCTAGAAAGGGCTTACTACAATCATGTACAAAGTAACTTCTATGTACATGACTATGAGAATTTCATGGAACTTTCTTGAGAAATGCATTCCCTTCAAAATGTCTTTAATTACAAGATCGAGAATGTATGTCTCAAATCACTTCAACATTCTATTCTTAACTTTGAACCCACTTTTGTACTTTCTAAAAGATGTTGTTATGTTTGTAATATGTATACGTGCGCATAATTGAACCTCATTATGTAGACGCGTAGCGTGGACACCATGCAATAGAATGGGTGAACGGATGTTTGAGATTACATGGTCAAGCAGGACGTCCGTCCCCCCAGCCCCCCCCCCCCCCCCCCCCAAGTCAAAGTGTATACGGGGGTGTATTTGGATGTGTATCAGGAGGAGGGTCGGATCAGTACACAAGTGAACAAGTACACTTGTGTACGTTTTTCGGGCTATGCGAGATACATCCCCAGATACACTCCCCCAATACACTAGAGGTGTCTTGGGAGGGAGGAGGAGGGATGGAGTCGAGGTGTCGTTTCTTAGATCGCACCGTGTTGACGGCGATATATGGGCAGTGTCACGATCAACGCTCTCGACCTATTGTCGTATCATTGGGACAAAAATACACTTGCGTATTGTTTTGGTTGTCTATCCAATACACTCACAGATACACTCACCCAATACACTTTCCACTTCTGAGCGGGGGTGGGGGTGGTGGGACTAGTCTCCTCCCCCCCCTCCCTCGAAGTCGAAGTGTATTAGGAGGTGTATTGGGAAGTGTATCTGGAGAGGGGTCGTATTTGTACACAAGTATACAAATACACTTGTGTACTTTTTTCAGGGTATGCAAGATACACCCCCCAATGCACTCTCCCAATACACTAGAGGCGTCGGGGAGGGGGGGTCCCAGTCAGGATGCCGATCTTAGATCGGACAGTGCCGACGGTGATACATAAGAGATGTCATGATTGACGCTCTGGATCTTTTTTTGTATCATTGATACAAAGTACACTTGTGTATTGTTTTGGTTGTCTAGCCAACCAAGTGATGTAACAAGTCCATAAACATTAGCAAACTTCAAGGAAGTGAAGATAATGGAGGAGTAGTATACATAGGTAATGGAGTGTATAAAAGTGGGGTGATTAACCATAACTCAAGTATTAAGTGTTAAAATGTTGAAGTTAGAGGAGGGTAGAAGGTGGCAAAGGGTGGTACGGAGTCAAAGTACACGTAGGGAGTGCATGAGGAGGTGTGGAAAAAAACTGAATTTGATGTGAGTGAAGGTGTACACTATTGCATCCGTGTATTGTGTTGACATGGTGAGCCCCTTGCCATGAGTGCCGTTGATCGTACTCCCTGGTTTGACCACTCAGTAGTGGTCGAACACCTCATCTAACTGGATTTTTCCATGCAAGATCGAGCTTTGAATTGCTCGATTTGAGTGCGTATGCAGAAAGTTAGCCCTACCCAAAGTTCGGGTGGTGCGGCGGATGGAATCTGGTATCCGTCCGGGTGACGGGATACTCCACCACCGGTGGTCCATGTTCAGCTCCGACTGGCTCCATAGACCCCAAGGCTCTTGAGGAAGTGACCTGGGAGGTTCCTTGGACCAGGGCGAGCCGCCCTTTGACTTTGTCAATCGAGAAAGGCGCTCCGACGAGCCATCCTTTGCTCGTCTCGCCGACGACTCGCGTCAGCGGCGCCCAAAGGCGGCTCCACCAATGGTTGCTTTGATGGGCGTAGCAGGGGCTCTACTACTCCGATTTGGGCCTACTTGGATGCATTGGAAATCTTTGACCACAGGCTATAATAATCTGATGTAAAATCACTATAGTTAACAAAATAGTGTTTCGATTCAGTTCTATTGAATGCGACGTGTTCTACCCACTCATATCTGTGATCCTTGTGCTCCACACTCTTCGCCATTGGTATCCATTGGCTGCCCAAATACTGGTAGCGTGCACCAGTGAGAGCTAGGCATCCTTGAGGGTGCCTCTACATCCACTAGAGCTAACAAAGGGTTTTGGACCCACGTGCCTAGAAGGACCCTAGCTCCTGAACTTTCACGCTACCGCCGCGTGCCATGGCAACGACCGAGCAAGAGAGCATCGGCGCCGTCTCCATGTTTTACAGGAATGGCTTCCCTTTGTGGAGGTAGCAGTTTGAGGTCTACCTCAATGACAAGGGTCTGCTTGAGCTGGTCAACGGTAAAGAGACCGCCCCTCCGGACACCGCGATGCCGGAGGAAGAGGACAAGTACAAGAAGGGCAACAAGAAGGCGCTTGCATTGTTGGTGTTAGCGCTAGCTCTGCCGCAGCGTGCACTGATTCAAGGATGCACGGAGGCTGTGGAGAGATGAAAGAAGCTCTGCACCATCTACCAGTCCACCAACCTTGCTAACCAGCTCTTCGTCTTCAAGAGGCTCGTCACCCTCCGAGCCAACGAAGGCGGCGACATCATGGAGATCCTGCAGCAAATCAAGTCCCTCACTGCCACCGGATGGAAGGTCGACCCTCAGCTGCAAGCCATGATCCTCCTCCTAGCCTTGCCAGACAGTTAGAGTCCCATGATCACCGTCATGGGCGGCTGGTCCGCCGATGAGCTGAAGTACCCGAAGGTGGCTGAGTACGTCCGCAATGAATGGGTGCGGCGTGGTGGAAGAGAGAGCGGGGTAATGTCAAGTTCCGCCTATGTCGTCTGCCCTCAAGGTGGAGGGGAAGGCAAAAAGGGGAAGGGTGCCAAGCAGGGCACCAAGAGAGGTGACAAGAAAGGGGAGTGCTATGTGTGTGGCAAAGAAGGCCACTATGCATGCAACTGCCCCAATAGGAAGTCGGACCAGCCGGGGAAGGCTGGAAAGAAGGACGCCCTCACAATAATGGCAAAGGACTCCACTGACTTGAAAGATCCGGGATTCTCCGTGATTGACTCCGGATCGGGCCATCACATGAAATGCAACCGGGCGGCATTTGTCACCTATGGCACCTCGCAACGGCGCATGACAGTGGCCAACGGCAAAACAGAGTTGGCTGCCGGTAAAGGCAACGTTCGCATCGAGATGGATGTGGCCGGAGAGGCTGTCACGAGCACAATTTATGACGTGCTCCACATGCCCAACTTTGGGGTAAATCTTCTGTCAATAAGCCGCCTTACCGACAAGGGGCTCAAGGTGCTCTTCAACAAGAAGGAGGCCATCATCCGAAAGGAGGGGAACGGCAAGGTGATTGCACGCGGAAAGCGAGAGGACGACTTATTCCTACTCCGTGCAAAGGTCCTTGGAAGTAATGCGTGGCCCGACTACGCCCACCTCACAAAGAAGGAGGATGGAGACCTGGACCTATGGCATCTACGCCTGTGTTACATTGCTCCCTCAGCTATGAGGGACATGGCGAAGGAGGAAGCCGTGCGGGATCTTGAGGTCAAGAGCCTCTACGCAGCCAAGAATGCCGTGTGTGAGCCATGCGTGGCCGGCAAGGCAACATGGCAGCAGTTTGATGGCAAAGGGAAGCATGCATCGGCAAAGTTGGAGGTGGTTCACACTGATTTGTGTGGACCGTTCGAGAGCTCCATCGGGGGCGCTCACTAATTTGTGACCTTCATTGACGATCACGGCCGCAAGCTCTACCTCTACATCATCAAGAGGAAGAGCGACGTTATGTCATGTATGCGGGAGTTTGTGGCCGTAGTGGAGCGGCAGACGGGGTTGAAGGTGAAGGCGTTCCGGAGTGACAACGGTGGCGAGTACGAGGACTGCTCGGCATGGATGAAGAGCAATAGGATCGCGTGGCAAAAAACTATGCCACATTCTCCGCATCAGAACGGCATCATCGAGAGGGCGAATTGCACCATCCTCAACATGGTCCGGTCCATGTTGAGCCATGTCGGCCTCGCGCAATGGTACTGGGGTGAGGCGGCACGGACAGTGGCATACATCATGAACCTGATGCCGACAAAGCCGCTAAAAGACGCGGAGTCCAAGGTGTGGAAGACGCCACAAGAAGTGTGGAGCGGGAGGAAGCCAATTGTGGCTCACCTCCGCACGTTTGGATGTAATGCACATGTTGTTGTGCAGGCACGGGAGGGGCGGGGAAAGCTGGACCCGCGGACTTGCCGGTGCATCTTCGTCGGGTACGAGAGCGGGAGCAAGGTATACCGTCTCTTCGACCCGCGGAGGCAGCAGATCGTGTAGAGTCACGATGTCACGTTCAACGAGGACAGCTGTTGGACGGATAAGAATGCGGGTCTCTTCAAGCGTGGGGAGTTGCTGCCACTCCTCGAGGGGGAGACACTAGAGGATGCAAAAGAGGGTGATGTCCAAGTAGCTCCAACCGGCAAGAACCATCCGGGGGATGGGGGAGCGGCTGATTTGCATTCAGCCAAGTCGGACAATGAGTCCGAAGCGCCGGCAGCAGTGGAGCTGAATTAGGAGGTGGGAAGTGAGCCCGCATCTCCACGGTCCCAAAGAGAGGGGGAGCAGGCCAGCGGTGGGAGTAGCACCGTGAGAGGGTAGTAGTAGCAGCAGCAGCGGTAGCAGCAACAGCAACCTTGCAAAAGCGGACACAAAAGAAGGGCGGAAAAACAGTACAATGCCGCATAGGGCATCTCGAATGGGTTTGCTCGAGCGTTCTCTATGCAAGAGGAGCCGGAGTCTGTCAAGGAGGCGTTGCAGCGGAAGGATGGGGTTGAGTGGGAGGGAGCTCTAAAATATGAGCTCGTCTCCCATGAAAAAAATGGCACTTGGCAGCTGATTGACAGGCGGGAGGGCGCAAATATCATCGGCTCTAAGTGGATCTTCAAGAAGAAGCTCACCAAGGAGGGGAAGGTGGAGCAGTAAAAAGCACGGCTGGTGGCGAAGGGGTACGTACAACGGAAGGGTGAACATTACGATGAGACCTTCGCACCGGTGGCAAAGTACGCCTCCATTTGCTCCATCCTCTCAGTGGCAGCGGCGCGCGGCAACAAAGTTCACTAAACAGACGTGAAAACCGCATTCCTGAATGGCGACCTGGACAAGGAGGTCCCAATAAAGGTGCCGGAGGGGGTGGACGTGCCGCCGGGGAAAGTGTGTTGGCTTTGCAAGGCACTCTTTGGGCTGAGGCAAGCGCCACTCATGTGGTACCTGAAAATGGATGGCTTTATGGCCGAGCTTGGCTTCAAGTGCTGCGAAGCGGATCAAAGCGTGTACGTGCGAAAGCAGCCGGGGTTGCACCAGATTGTGGTCCTTTACGTGGATGACCTCATCCTTGTGTCATCGGACATGGAGGAGTTAGTGAACCTTAAGCGGCAGCTGGGCGGTCGGTTCAAAGTGATCGACATGGACGGCCTCGAGTACTACCTCGGCGTCGCCATCAAGAGGGGCCGCAAGGCTCGCACGCTGGAGATGGGACTAGCAAATTACGTGCAAGAGGTGCTCCACCGCTACAACAGGGAGGAGTGCAATCCCATCGGCACACCAATGACCACCACATGTGAGCTGAGCTGGAGCATGGGGCCGAGCACGGACGAGGAGAAGGAGGAGATGGCAGGTGTGCCATACCAGTCTACTATGGAGAGCATCATGCATGCTATGGTAGCAACGCGGCCCAACCTTGCCTTCGCGGAGGGTCAAGTGAGATGCTACATTGCTGACCCTGGGCCGATGCATTGGCAAGAGGTGTAGCGGTCCTTTGCTATCTCAAGGCGACAAAACAGTGGCTGCTCATGTTTGAAGGGGGATCGCGTGGCGACTCCCTCAAGTTGGTCGGCTACTTGAATGCTGACTGGGCTGGTGATGTGGATTACGAAATCAACTTTGGGATACGTGTTTGTGCTTGGTGGTGCGGCAGTTTTGTGGGTGAGCCAGAAGTAGGACTGCGTGGCGTTGTCCAGCACCACAGCTGAGTACATCACGCTTGCAGAGGCCGCGAAAGAGGTGGTGTGGCAGCAGCGATTTCTGAAGGAGATCGAGGTGCTGCAAAAGAAGCCAACAGTGCTCAATGTTGAAAACATGAGCACCATCAGCCTCGCCCAGAACCCAGTACTGCACAGGAGGAGCAAGCACATCGAGATCCGTCATCACTACGCAAGGGACTTGGTGGTGAAGGGAGATACGATGATCGTGCATTATAACACGAAGCGCATGCTCGCCGATACCATGACCGAGGTGCAGCCCAAGGAGAGGTATGACGTGAGCTACATGGAGTTCGGTCTGTGCTGTGATGCTTAAAATGCTACAGGTTCCAAGGACAGGGCAGCAAGGCTATGATGCAAGGGGGAGATTGTTGACATGGTGTGCCCCTTGCCATGAGTTCCGTTGATCGTACTCCCTGGTTCGACCACTCAAGAGTGGTTGAACCAGGGATTTGGATTCCTTGGATTTTTCCATGGGAGATTGAGCCTCGAATTGCTCAATTTGAGTGAGTATGCAGAAAGTTAGCCCTACCCGAAGTTCGGTTGGTGCGGCGGATGGAATCTGGTATCCGTCCGGGGTGACGGGATACTCCACCACCGGTGGTCCATGTTGAGCTCCGACTGACTCCATAGACACCAAGGCCCTTGAGGAAGTGACCAGGAAGGTCCTTTGGAACAGGGCGAGCCGCCCTTTGACTTGTCAATCAAGAAAGGCGCTCTAACAAGCTATCGTTGGCTCGTCTCGCCGATGGCTTGTGTCGGCAGCGGCCAAAGACAACTCGACCAAGGGTTGCTTTGATGGGCGTAGCAGGGGCTCTACTACTCTGATTTGGGCGTGCTTGGATGCGCTAGAAATCTTATATCACAGGCTATTCAAATCTGATGTAAAATCATTATGCTAACTAACAAAAATGTGTTTTGATTCAGTTCTACTGAATGCGACGTGTTCTGTCCACTCACATCCGTGATCCTTGTGCTCCACACTCTTCGCCATTGGTGTCCATTGGCTGCCCAAACACTGGTAGCATGCACCAGTGAGAGCTAGGCATCCTTGATGGTGCCTCCACACCCACTAGAGTTAACATATCGATGGAATTTGTCTAACCCTCGACCCCTTGGTGTGTAGGCCAGCCCTTGGGATGTTGCATAACCCTCTCCTAGCAGGAGGGCCGATGCTAGTGACCGGGGTTCCCGGCATACGACTATACCGTTGGCGTTTGCACTGAGGTATACTGCGGAAAACTTGTAGGATCGAATGGACGTGTGCAAGGCAATTGCTAGGAATCGCCTCTAAACTGAGTTTGATGTGAGTGAAGGTGTCCACGATTGCATCCGTGAATTGATGGCATTTTTCTGAGCGTTGCATGTATCTAAGAGTCCCAATCCTGGACCCCTTGGTGTGTGAGCCAGCCCTTGAGATCTCACATGACCCTTTGCTAGCAGTAGGGCCATTGCTAATGACCAATGTTCCCGTCGTATGAGTATCCTGGTGGCGTTTGCACAGAGGTGCACCGCGAAAGACTTGTAGGATCAAATGGACATGTGCAAAGAACTTGCTTGGAATAGAAGGAAATTTGGATAAGGAGTAAGTCCTTAGGCTTCATAGATCATGACAAGGCAATCTACAGAGTCTTTGGGTCAGATTGGCATGGCTAGAACAACCCCTAGGCTTCTATATGTACCAGCCCCTAAAAGCCAGCCGAGAGTCCCTCGGCACCCGAAAGCCCTCTGCTCAGGTGCAATCATGTAAATAACACATGCATCATGTAGTACGCAATCTGATAATTCTAACAAACCAAAAATAGCTTCAATCCGTGGAGAAAACATCGGAGTTATGGCCGTTTGAGTGATCCACGTGTGACTGCCGTTGGCAGCTCCGCCAGTGAGGATCACGGCCGTCCAAAGTGCCCTTGCTTGCGAATGCAGCTCTAGCCACCATCTTGAAGCCCCCATGGACCCCAATAAACCTATTCTCATTGGCAAAGCATTCATCAAGGGACGCTCTGGCTGCATTGGGAAAGGAAGTTGCTCAGCTGGTCTCGGGGTTGAACTGGTACGTCTCCTGTTTTCTGGAGGTGCACCTTCCACCTTTGCACGACCGCATCTTTCTCATCCCTTCACCAAATGACCCTGTTCCTGGTTACATTTTGCATGGTTTTTCAGGTAAACTAAAATGGGAGCATCAAAACATGTCATCTAAAGTCAGTATGATGACGTAATCCTTGCCTCGACCGGTGGCTCCCATAACATCACCCCCTCTCCGAGGACGCACCTTCCCGGTGCACTCTTGGTGCGCTCACAGGACTGTGTTAACCGCACTGCCCCTGTGGAAGTTGCCATTATAGATCCAGCAGTTTTGCTCAGGCCCATAGCTGAGCCATTGCACCAGATACTACCACCCGTTGCCCCGTTGACGGTTCCCGAGAATCTTCTCCACCACGTACTCCTCCTCACTCTCCACCAAGTCCAGTGGAGGAGGAGCCTGTGCCCGTGCTGCAAACAGCACATCCGGCTCCTTGAGAAGAGAATCATTGAACACGGGATAGATCATGTGCTATTCTAGCAGCTCCAACTCGTAGCTCATCGCGGATCGCTTCTCCTTTACCGGAAAAGGGCCCACCCAACAAGGCTTGAGTTTATCGATGCCCACTCCCACCAGTTGCAAATTTCGCAAGCTCAACAACACCTTTTGGCCCACAGAGAACTCCTCGGCTGTTTTGTGCTTGTTTGCCTGCCACTTCATTTGCTGCTGTACCTTGTGAAGTGCGTCATGAACATCACGCCACACCTCTCTAAATTCACTTACAAATAACTGCACCACGGGTAGGTCCGATCCCGTTGCCATGTGTGAGGGACATGCAGGCTGTCCCCATGCACCACCTCAAAGGGAGACCTTTCCAACAAGGTATGCATCACTGATTTCTAGGAAAACTCAGCCACCAGAAGCTTACATTCCCAGCCCTCACCATCCAGCTCCAAGATCCCCCGCAAGAGCTACTCTATGGTCTGGTTGGTGCACTCAGTTCAGCCATCCGTTTGCAAATGGTAGGCCGATGAAAGAGTCACACGGGTGCTCAGCCTCTTGAAGAGTTCCTCCCAAAACTAGGAGGTTAAGCAAGGGTTGCGGTCTGAGACCATGCACTGCGGTACCCTTTGAATTTTGATGACATGTTGCGAGAGGAGTTGTCTCCGCTGCCTGAACGTTTCCACACATGAAACAAAGACGCCATCTTGCTAAACTGGTCCACCACCACAAGCACCATGGTGTTGCCCATTTCACCTCGTGGAAGACCCCCACAAAGTCCATTGAGATATTTCTTCACGGGCACTTCGGCACCGATAGGGGCTGCAGCTCTCTTGGCGCTTTTGCCCTCCGTGACTTGATTCTTTTGCACATGTCACAGCTACTCACGTACTCCTTGCAATCTGCTCCCATTGTCACCCATGAAAATTGGCGCGCAAGCATCCCAAAGGTCTTGTTGTGGTAAAAATGACCATTGTAGTGCGATTTGTACACCTCCTCCAACAATGCCTGTTGCAATGACGCACTCCACGGTACCACAATCTGGTTTCCCTTCTCATGTCGCCAACACTCGCCATCGCACTTGCACCCCTTCAACGTACTCCCGGAAAATTCCTGGTCTTCCGCATACCCATAGGCAAACAGGCTACGGATGACTGGATATCTCGCCATTACCGTGATCACATGCACATCCATGTCCGGACGATGTGAAAGCGGGTCTGCTAGGTTGATCCTCCCTGGTTTGTTCTGAATTTTGTAGTCAAAGCCACCCTCCAGTAGTTCTGTCCACCGTGCTTGACAACGACTCAGGTTTGGCTGCGACTTGAGGTACTTGAGCACGTAATAGTCCATGTACACCTCACACCGCCTCACCTCAAGGTAGTTTCTCCACTGCTGAAAGGCCTGGACTGCTGTGAGCATGTCCTTCCCATGGATTGGGTAGTTGATCTCAGCCCCTTTTGCCTGCCTTCATTTCTCCAAAGGCCTGTCCTTCCCTTGCACCCCACTCCCATTGGCACCCCTTCTTGAGCAAGTCTGTCAAGGGTGCAGACATTGTTGCATGCCCCCGGATAAGCCCCCTGTAATAGTTCATAAAATCCAGAAAAACCTAGATGTCACGCATGCATGCCAGCTGTGGCCATGCCTTCACTCCTTCCACCTTCTTTGGATCCATGTGGATCCTCTCGTACTCACAATATGCCCAAGGAACTCCACCTCCTGCTTGGTAAATCCACACTTGCTGAGCTTGGCAAACAGCCACTACTTTCTTAGTACTTCCATCACCGCTCGCAGGTGCTCTTTGTGCTCCTCCATTGTCTGTGAGGAGAAAAGGATGTCATCAGGAACAGGACCACAAACTGATGCAAGCAAGGGTGGGACACCCGGTTCATCAGCGCCATGAACATAGACGGAGCATTCACTAGCCTAAAAGGCATAACGAGATACTCAAAGTGTCCATAACATGTCCAAAACACGGTCTTTTCCACAGCCTCATCTGCGATGTGGATTTGGTGATATCCCAACCGTAGGTCCAGTTTACTAAAGACTTATGTTGACCTGGCCATCCCAAACCCTGGCACATTGATGTCCACCCCGGGACATCGATGTGACCCCCCTCACATCGGCCACCTCGGAACCACGGGCGTTGCTGGGGTCGGAAACAGCATTTTTCTGGCTTGTCCTGGGCACCCTATGAGTGGAAATTGCCAACTTTTTTGCTGATGCAGTCTCGGATCATTTCCTTGGTTGCTTGAAATTACGTATGTTTGTGTGGTCAGCTGCGCTGTCTCATCGCTGGCAGGAATCAATGCGTCAGCAACGGTTATCAAGGGCTCTACCAGCTGGGGATTCAGTTTTTACAGAACAACCCTAGAACTCAATTGAGTTTCTGTTACCAACACTCGTATGTTTTCATCGCAAATCCTTGAGCAATGGGCTAAATTACTGAAGTTCACTGTCCTATTCCATTCGCAAGACATGGAGTTTGACGGTCAAACGTCGCTGCCCAGAGCTCAGACTACAAACTTCCGACAATGAATGTTGGAGTCCGGATTTCATATTCCAAACTTGGATATCAGAAGTTTGAAGTTAGAAGTTTTGACTCTGAATTTGAAGCTCAAAACTCGTCGCTTGATATTGAAGGTTTGTAGTTTTGGCTTCGACTTCTAGTGTTCGTGTGTGAAGAACAAACAGTTGCAGTTTGAATCACAAACCCTCCCCCCGTTAATTGTGCAAACCCTTTGATATGACTTGTTTGAAGATAACTGTCATGTTTGAACCGGGACGACTTTCTAACATGGGGGGAAGGGGTGGGGGGGGGGATGGGTCGTTGAACAGTGCGTGGTCGTTGAACTCGAGTTTGAACCACATCAGTGCCCCGTCGATGTGGATCGCTGTTCCACGGCCGCGGTGATAGGATCACCTCAGAACCCCGGGTCAACACTGCTGAAGACGTGTGCGCCTCACAGGTGGTTGAACAATTCTTATGCCAGTGGCAACAGGTAGTGGTTCTTTACTGTGGTGTTGTTGAGTTCCTGGTAGTCAACGCACATCCGTAGCTCTCCCAACTTTGTCTTGACGAAGAACACCGGCTTCGCATATGGAGACATCAATGACTGAGTGAAGTCCTGGTCTATTAACTCCCCCAACAGCTTCTTGAGCTTTGCAAGCTCCGCGTCGCTCATGCGGTTGTAAGACTACACCGTTGTTGATGACTCTGGCACCACCTTGATCTTGTGGTTGATGCCGCAGTGCACTGGCAACTCCTCCGGAAAAACATCCCCAAACTCCAATACTGGGAGGCAACTCTGGAGCTCTCCCGCCTTCCACCTGCTGCCCCTTTGCTGCTTCAACCACTGCAATCTGATGCTCTGCTGCTTGTTACGCATGAACCAAAGCAAAGAAAACCTGGCTACTCTTGCGCTCACACCGCTTCAACTGCTACAAGTTGATGACACACAGCTGCTTCCCCACTTCCACCACATTCGACTCCTTCCCCTCACTCTGCCACAATGGCATAGCGAGAGTTTTCCTGCCTGCCTTCACGACCACATGGTTGCATCTCCAATCCACTTTTGGATTCCAGGCGTGCAACCAATTGCGACCGATCAAGGAGTCATAATCATCCATAGGGCAACTGTGGAACTCCATGTCACACACCAACTCACCCACGTGGACCTTGTGCTTGACGAGAGGCCTGCCGCACTCCACCACTCCCGACACTTGCCACGCCTTGGCCAACGTCCTTGGCTGCCGTGCAACCTCCAAAGCTGTCCCCAACCTGTTGTTGAAGAAGCTATGACTCGTGCTGTCATCTAGTAGAACGTGTAGCATCCTCTGACCCTTGAAACTCCCCTCTAGAATCTTAAGGACCAACTCCACGATGGTCCCTAGGAAATGCCGTGTCTCACCTTCATTCCGCTACCGCATTTGAGGTAGCTCCTTAATTGGCAAAAGCCTTTGAGGGCTGTTTCTGTCCCTTGTGGAAAAAACTCTTGCAGCAGTAGGTTATTCCCGTCCTCACTATTGTTGCCCGTTTCCTTCCTGTGCCTTGCGCTTGAGGCAGTTTCATTTGCCCATTCACCAAAATTCCAGCACTTGCCTCTTGTTCCTTGCTTTCCTTCCGTGCCCTGATGCTCGTCCTGGATTGCATCCACGTCCATGGGTATAACTAGATCCGACTGCTCCACCCCTGGTTGTGTTGCGTACCTGTTCCGGTACACGTTGTAGCTTACCGTGTCGATGCACTCCGCTGTAGAAACCAGCTCTGTTAAGGTCCACAACCCGAGCATGGCGAGTTCATGTTGGACGTGCGGCTTCTGGCTATCATGGTAGTGACCGTAGGCCTCCGCGTATAAGAGGTCGTTGATATGTGCCATCAATGCCATGAAGCGTGTTGGGTAATCTTGGACCAATCCACCTTGTTTGATGTGTTTGATCTTGTCATGTGCGACTCGGCTGCAGTTGAGGAGGTTGAAATGTGTGTCAAGCATTGTCTCAAACTGCTCTCACGTCTCTGGCTTCTCCGCCAATGCCCACGCACCGAGCTGCACTTCCTTTTCCATCGATAGACTCAAAAGTGGCTGAAGCCGCTGCCTGACCCTCAGCCCATCCAGCAACCCAGCGGTATTTTTCCAGCACAATGTCGTCCACCACTATAGTGCCATTTGCGGAGTAGTGTGGGTGCATATTCCAGTCTTGTGGCATCTTCTGCCACGGGAACGCCCAATGCCTTGAATTACCACCGGTTCACCGTGAGCCACTCCCTTGTGTAGAACTCCAACTCCTTTGACTTGGGCCGCCGAAAGGCAGGTGCGACTGCCAATGCAACACCGTCCAATGCACTACTCCCTTGGCCGATATACCTTGCCTCAACCTCCGCGTCCAACTGCTGGTTCTCTTGGCACAAGTCATCGAGAGCTCGCCAGATCTCCTCCATCAGATAGGCCTGGTTGTATGCCGCGGCTGCCATGCTTCCAGTTGTGACAAAATGTTCTGGTCAAATGCAGTTGTGGCACATATGCTGCCTCCCTTGGGTCCGTGCAAAGCCGAGGGAACGTCCACGCGCAATGAAACCAAATGTGAAATGAGGGACACCCGGTGTGACATTTACACGCCGAGCCCTTGGGATGAACCTCCTAACCTTTGACCCCTTCATGTGTTGACCAGCCCTTGAGATGCCGCACAAACCTCTTCTAGCAACAGGGCCGCTACTAGTGACCGAGATTCCCACCGTACGACTCTCCTGGTGGCGTTTGCACCAAGGTACGCTGTAGAAGACTTGTAGTATTGAGTGAAGGTGTGCAAGGCAATTACTTAGAATTCAAAGAGATTCGGACAAGGAATGAATTCTTGGACTTGATACATCAGTAAAAGACAATGTACAGAGTCTTGGGGTAAGATTAACATACCTAGAACAACCACTAGTTTTCCTTATAGACAAGCCCCTATGTGCCAGCCAAGAGCCCTTCGGCACCCTGAAGCCCTTTTTTGAGGTTCAATGACACAAATAACACATGAAACATGTAGAACAAATTGTGAGCTTCCAAACGCAATGAAGAAACCCTCAATCCGTGGAGAAACAGCTGAGTTATAGCCGTTTGAGTGCTCCACGCGTAACTGCCGCTGGCAGCACTACTAGCGGGGGTCACGACAACCCAAAGCTCCCTTGCTTACAAATGCAGTTCCAGCCGCCATCCCAAAGTACCCATGGTCCCCAATAAAACTTACCTCATTGGCTAAGCATTCATCCACAGAAGATTCAGCTGCAGTGGCTGAGAAAGTCACTCCGCCGTGCTCGGGGTCGAACCGGTACGTCTCTTGTTTTATGGAGGTGCACCTCCCACCTTTGCACAGCCGTATCTTTCTTTTCCTTGCACCAAATGACCTTGTTCTTGGGTGTATTCTTCATGGTGTCTTATGTAGAGTAAAATGGGGACATGAATAAATGTATGTGAAGTCAGCATAATGACGTGAGCACTGTCTTGACCGGCGGCTACCATATCAATGTGAAGTTATAGTGCATGTGAGGAGTGAATGTAGAGGTGAATGCAAGAGAAGTGTGGTTTGATTGAATATGGGAACTAGTGCATAACATTGGAAAAAAATATCATTCCTTACCATGTAATCTTTAAAACTTCAGAATTAACGCAAGAGTATTCTTTAGGATTTGATCGGGATAAAATGAACCTACGCTACCCTCATTATAATTCTCCCTTAAGACTTAATCACCAAACATTGACAAGGACATGTACGACATATACATGACCATTAAATATTTTAGGTCATTTTTGCATTGTCCTTCCCAAACGAAGATGTGTACAAGTCATTGTTTTGGAGAAATACCGACACCCAAGTAATCTTTGTGAACTCCTGTATTTCTTGAAAACAACTTAATCGACACTTAAAAAGTTAACCTGCCGCTCAACCGGCAATGCCGCTCGACCGTCAGGTGAGCTTCCGTCTGGAAGTTATCCAGCACAGGAGCACCAGAAAAAAATCATTGTAATTATTGTGGCTACTTTTCTGTTTACATGGTTTGCTGCATTCTCCCCCCACTCCAATGTCTCCATCGATCCCACAAGTTTGGGCTTCTTCGCTCTTCGTGGTCGGATGCAAGAGCTACTTCGTAATTATGGCGCTCCAATGGTCAATGTTTTGGCATCTAAAGGCCATACGATGCGCTCATAGTGAGATACCAAACACCATTGCAAGACTTAAGATTTAAGAATGTATAAGATGTAAATTGTAAGTCAACTCTTGCTGATGAATGAGCTAAAAATGTATGAGTTTGTATAGAGTTTGTATCCATTGGCAGGCGCAGATCATTGACCCTGATTCATCAACGATTTGTGGACGTGCATCTAATAATTGACTTGTTCTCTGGTGTACACTACCTGGCCACTCCCGTGGTGTTTGACGTGAAGTTCCATGTTCACTTGCCACATACACAGGTCAGCTTGAGGGGGAGTGGGGAATGGCATGTTGAACCCAAAACCGGATCCCCCTCCCACCCCCCCGCCACCGGTCAAGTGCATAGGGGGGATGCATGCGGAGGTGTAAAACTCTTACACTTATTGTTGGCGGTTGAGAACAAAAGTGAAAAGAAGACATTTCATGGAATGTTTTTTGGCCGGAATGAATGAGTCCACATCTGCGGCATGTAACCACACAATGGGTTTACACCTCCTGTAATTAGGTGCCCTATTTGTTCTGGCACATTTGGGGCCTCACCCAAATTGTGGGGACACACGGGCCTTTTTCCGATTTTTGGAAGTCAAGCTTGCGGTCGCTCTCAGGTTTGCTCAACCGTGGCTGCGAGGATGCAAGGAGGAGGAGGAGTGTGCAAGAAAAGTGTGGGGCATGTTTTACTAGAACCTTCGTGTGGCGTTCTGCACACGCTACTCAAGGGTGGCTTTTCACCCTCTTGGCTAGTAGCATAAGGGCCATGCTACCCACCGAGTGGTTGTCTTGGAGGTGAGCCCCCGACTATAGACGCGGTCAACGACAAAAGTATAACTGGTGACTGTAACCATGCGACGGTCGTAGTACCACCAGTGGCGTGTACAATAGGGCGGCTGCACCCACCACCGAGAGGCATCGAGCAAACGTGGTGGCCAGTCAAAGATGTGGGTGTCCATTGCGCGGGAGCACACGGATGAAGACAGACTGTCAATCTCGAGTGATCGACATCCAATGACTTCTTGCACTATCCATTAGGTGCAAGGACTGCACTACAGAAAAGTGCAAGTAGGACACCGGATTTAGGTGCAAGTACCTTGTTGTAGCAAGCTAGGAAGGCACTAGGCTAGGGCCAGGACCAGCCGGCCGAATACTTTAAATACTTTGTACTCTGTTCATTGTAATTAACCTGTGACAACCTATTAACTTACGGCTCTGGCTTCCAGACTATCCCCAAGTCTATCTCTCTGTTGCGACTGTGCTCTCCACACAATAAGGATTAATCTCTAGAGGGCACACACATTAACATATGGTATCAGAGCCAGAGCCACACATTGGGTGGAGGCGCTATCGGAGCTTTACAAACTTCAATGAGCAGAAGGCACGGACTACACCGGACAACGTTGAGGCTGAACTAGAGGGAGATTGTTGGACCAAAATTCAAAGCTAACGCAAGAACCAACCTCTAGATTTTCATCTATGTTTTTGGAGCATCCACACAGCCTACCGTGCACAAGCTGACGGCAACGAGTGACTCCCATGCGCTTCAAAGACGCCATTTTTTCATCCCTGACTACGGAATTGCTATCATTTTTTTTTTTCAATTGTTGCCGAGATGCTGCCAGATTTCTTCTGAAGATCTCCAATGGCCAAGAGTCATGAAGAGCCATGGAGCAGGCCCTGCAGTGGATCGTACAACAGCTAGACCCCTCAAGCTGGAGAATGAGTAGCTCATTTGGTAGATAGCTAACGTGCAGGATGGGACTGATGCTAGACAGGTTGGGGTGGCCTGGTCAAGGATTCCGCCAAGATCAAAGCCAAAGGCTTCAAAACCGTTCAATCCCTCACTCAAGGGTGCGAGCGCTTGGATCTGGCTGTTCTTCATGAACATCTACTTTAGGGCTGTGGACCATCATTTCGAGGACTATGCTGTGTGTGTGTGTGTGTCATTTGCGATAACACTACTACGTGCAGCAGCATTGGAGTGGTGGAGGCAGCTGAATGTTCTGGCCACTCAAAATGGAGGTGGCAAGACAGCTGTGCAACATGCCACATTGTGATAGCCAGGTGCAGGGCAAGCTGAAGTACGCATGCTGACAACATGGGAGCAGATTGAGCAAGCCATCAGAGATCTTGTGAGTGCTTCCATGGTCGCACATGATATGGTAAAGCAATTAAAGCAGATTGGCTCAGTCAAGGAGTACCCACATTGTTTTTTGACGTTATGCTCAGAGATCGATGACATGAACGAGTTAGGGATGGTGGACAAGTACCATGACAGCTTGAAGGTAGAGATTCAGCAAAGGTTGGCACTCAGTCGAATCACGGAGTTCCAGGCCATGGTGGCCGCTACTGAGCGCATTGACGTGCTTCACTACCCTCAAGGGGATTTCCATGAGAATTAGGAGAACTTCTAGCATTGAGCAAAGCACCAACAACCTTACTCTATGGAGATTGATGCAGTGTAAGAAAGCTAACAGCAAAGCAAGATGCATGGTGGGAACTATTATCGGAGCCGCCAATCCAGGCGGTGATTACGTCACCATGATGACTGAAGATAAATATTTTGATGCTTTCACTATGTTAAACATGAAGAATAGTGCAAAATCAACCCAAGAACTGGGTCATTCGGTGCAAGGAAGAGAAATATTTGGCCGTACAAAGGCAGGAGGCACACCTCCAGAAATCAGGAGAGGTACCGATTTGAACACGAGCAAGATGGAGCGAACTTCTCGTCCACTTCAGGTAAAGTGCCCCTGGATAGATGCTTAGCCAATGAGGCCAGGTTCATTGGGGTCCATGGGCACTTTGGGATGGCGGCTAGGGCTGCATTCGTAGGCAACAACATGCCTAGAAATAGGGGGTGTTGCATTAGCATCCGCACCTGCCTTTTGGTGGCCCAAGTTGAAGGAGTCGTAGTTCTACATTGGCAAAGATAGTTTGCAGAAGTGGCTCTTCAATGTGAACCGGTATTCCACGGTTTAGGGTATTCCCGTGGGAGAAGATGCCACAAGATTGGAGTATTCACCTTTGCTACTCCGGGAAATTGCGTTGTAGTGGTGGTCCGTGGAACGTCGCTGGATTGCCGGACGGGCAGGGGACTGGGCAACGGCTTCAGCCACTGTTGAGTTTACCGTTGGGGTGGGAACTGCAGCTTGGTGTGTGGATGAAGAAGCCACAGACGTGGGAGCAATTTGAGACAATGCTCCAAGCACATGTCTGTTAGCTACTGAGCTAACCACCTTTGGCAAAGAAGCTACGGAACCGAAAAAGCTCACAAAGGTTATTACACCTTCTTCCTTTGTTGACATGTTTCATGCACCTCAAGCTTAATCAGGTATATACTTCATCTTCAAGAGTACTAACGCCTTAGCATTACATCTCAAGAAGAGCTCAAGTCATCAATACGCAAGAGAGAATAAAGCAAGAAATAAGTGGTAAGCATGCAAGACAAGTCCTTCTATAACTTTCTATCCAGACCTAGAAATCAAAAGCACATTCCTGGGGAGTGGCCTGACCCAGCTACATCACCAACAGACTTGCACTATGAGCTTGACACGTCAGCATCCTAGTGTTAAGGCAACAGAATAACCATATAGCTTCCAAGAAGCTATGGACTTTCTTACTTAAAAGATTCCATACCAAACAAAATTTGCATGGGGCCATGATCAAACTCATGACCTCTCACTTTGCCAAATCAACAAAGAGGCTAAGTTAACCACTCACCTTCATGGTGTACTCACAGGTCATATCTCACATGAGATAGAGCATAGTTGATTCACACCACAACGGATTCAGGGGTCATACCTCCACAAGGGGAAGAGCATTCCTCATTCATCCTACAACACTGAACAAGGGGCTGAAATAGTTAACAAATCTCTCCCTTGCACCTTACGTTAGTTAGCATCATCATTCATCGTCACTTGCATTGACCATGCTGATACCTTGCTTGCCCGCCTGGTGGAGATCCTTATCCAGTGGCTTTGCAAGCATGTCAACCCGGTTTAGCTTGATACTGAAACACTTGAGCTCTTCTGTCTACTTGTATACCAAGTCTCGAGCAAAGTGGTAGCGGATCTGGATGTGCTTTATGCTCGTGGACAGGACGGGGTTCTTGGACATGTCAATCACGCACATGTTGTCAACCTTGATGACCGTTGCCGTTGCCTGTGGTGCCTTCATCTCAGATAGCAAGCTTTGTAGCCACTGCATCTCTTTACACACCTCAGCCAAGGCGATGTACTCAGCTTCAGTTGCTGGCTCAGAGTCACAATCCTGCTTTTGACTTATCCAACAAACTACACCTCCGTTAAAAATATACACAAAGCGGAAGGTAAATTTTATCTCATCGATTTTACCTTCCCAATCAGTATCGGTGTAGCACATAAGACGGAGTGACATGGATCCAACAATGTCTCCAAAATGGGGCCCCACGTGCCGCGTCCCTTGAAGGAAGCGCATGATGCTCTTCATAGCATGCCAGTGAAGTGGACCAGGATTGGCCACAAACCTGCTCATTTTCCTAACAGCATGGGCTATGTCTGGTCGGGTGGCGACCATGGCATACTTCGGAATGCCCACTGAATACTGATATGGGATTCCCAGCATGTCAGTTTTCTCCGCTTCATTGGATGGGGACCTGGAGAAGGAGAGCTTGCACTTTGAGCTCATGGGTGTGCTGGCAGGCTTGCAATCTGCCATGTCGTTCCGTTTGAGGATGGAGTCAATGTACTTTTTCTGATTCAAGCTGATGGTACCTCTGTCATGCTAGATGGAAATTCCAAGATAAAATTCAAGAGGAACCATGTCCTTCATCTCGAATCCGCTACTCAGCTGCCCCTTGAGATTGTCTAGAAGTTGCATTGAAGAAGAGCATAGAATCAGGTCATCAATGTACAAGGTGACCAACACAATCCCTTTATCGCTCCCATGCACGTACATGCTAGGGTCGTTGTTGCAGTGCATGAAGGACTCTTTGGCCATGGATGTATTCATTTCTTGGTACCAGAGTCTTGGTGCTTGTTTTAGCCCATAGAGCACCTTCACCAATCTGCACACCTTGCCTTCCAGAGCATCTACCCCATCCGGAACCTCCATGAGTACCTCCTTGTTGAGTTTGCCATGAAGAAAGGTTTTCTTGACATCCATCTGGTGGACCACCATGTTCTCGGCAGCAACAATGGCGAGCATTGACCAGATGAAGGCGAATGTCACAACGAGAACAAAGGTCTCATCATACTCTGTGCCAGGCTGTTGAGAGAACCCCTTTGCTACCACCCGTTTCTTTTACTTGTCTATCTTGCCATCCCCTTTCCTTTTTACTTTCAGAACCCACTTGGATCCCACAACGTGAGTGCAGGCAGTTCTATCCACCAGCACCCATGTCCCATTCTCCTCCATGGACCTGATTTCACTACAAAATGCTTCATCCCACTCAGCTTTGTGAGGCCGCATGAGTGACTCTGCGATAGATGTTGGCTCCTCTTGAAAAAGGAATGAATAGTTGAAGCCTGTCCATCGACCCCTGTCCATGTCGTAATGCTGCCAAGGAACTTTGCGACGTGAACTAATTTGTAGACGTGCTGGTTGTTGCTGTTGATGTTGAGGCTGGAGGTCTGTTTTGTCATTGATGATGGGAGAGGCATCCTCCTCACGGTCTAGAGGATCAGATACGTCGGACTCGAAGTCTGATTCCTCTGAGTCTTCTTCATCAGCGCCTCCTTGTTGTAGTATCCAACGCATGCCATTGTGCTGGTGCTTTGTCTCCCTCCTCAAGAAGTGTGAGCTACTTGTTGAAATAGTATGCACCTTGTCCACTGCCTAGCTGGCTAGCTACACATACAGACAAGGCATGCACTGCTCTATGGAGTATGTCCCCTTGGTCTGTTCTGCGATGGGCCAAGAATGCACTGTCCATAATGGGTATGTCCCCTGTGGCTCATCATAGGAACCATACCTTTTTGGCTTGGTTGATTAGGCACCGGAGTCTCAAACCAGAGGTCGCGGGTTTAAACCCCGCGACGGCCGCAATTTTCTTTGTGGCCAAAACTGGGACAGGAAGCTTCTAGGAAGCTTACTAGAGCCTGCCTTGAGGATGACACTTGGCGGTCTAAGGACGTGCCAAGTAGGAATGTAGGTTGAGGTTGGCTCCAGTGGAGCCACTACAAGCAGGAGCTTTAGCAAAGCTCTGCAAGTATAAAAGCCTATACCTTGCATGCATCCATTTACAGTTCTTGCCTTTGAGACTCCTCACAGAGTGTCCAACCAAAGGTAGACACTAAAGACCAACATGCGGACTTCGTGAGGTTGCAAACCAAACGAACCTAAAGTGTGGATCCCTCGTTCGAGGGTGATATGTTATCTTGGCTGCAATACCAAGAGCGGTTGGCGGCCTCCCATGTCGGGACCCGTTTTCTAGACCGTTGCTATCCGGCGCATTGACAAAGGGTTATGGGCCCACACTTCTGGTTCTAAGGCACGCTTCNAAGACCGACTAGCGCGTGGTCTTGCAGGGCGCACAGGTACAACAGGGACACGACCATCGGACGGCTCCATCTGCTCCATCGGCTCCATCGGCTTCTTCAGGTAGGGTGCGCGCACGTGACGGACTAGGGGACAAGGAATCGCTCTGTCCATGTTGGACAAGACCCTCGAACCCCAACGGGATTAAGCTCTACCCCTTTTTAGAAGGTGGTACGACCCCGATTCCGTTCTCTCACGACGGCACCATCGCCTTAGGCGATCATCGACGGGAGGGGTATGCAACGGAACCAACTGCACCTTTGACAACGGTCGCAGTCAGCAGCCTCATGAGCCTCATCGGCCTCAACGAAGCAGAGTAGCAGAGAAGCAGAAAAGACGAGCAACCGCAAGAAATGGCGGATCCGATTCCAGCCCGCCTTGAGCCGGGTATGTCCAAATTCACAGGGACAGGTTTTCCCTTGTGGAAATGGCAGTTTGAGATTGTCATGAGCGTGCGTGGCTACCTCGACATCCTAAAAGGGACCGAGATAGCACCAGCCGATGCAACCGTGACGACGCATGCGACTGACCTTGCAGCATGGACAATGACGAACAACATGGCTCTCGCCATTCTTGTGACGTCCATCAACGAGACTCAACACTCCCACATCACAGGATGCACGTTGGCTGCCGAGGCCTACGTAAATCTCGCACGCGTACATCAATCAAATGCCCTAGCAAACCAACTCTTCATCTTCCAACGGTTGATGTCGATGAGGGTGAGCGAAGGAGAATCGATACCCGCATTTTTGCAGTCGTTCGACAACGTGCTGCAAGAGGTCCAGCAAATGGAATGGAATCTCGACTTCAACATGCGTGCCATGATCCTTCTAATGGCGCTGCCAGAAAGCTGGGGTTCCTTGATCACCGTGTTTGGCGGTTGGAAGGAGGCAGATCTGACGTACGAGGCTGTTGCTGAACACGTCCGCAACGAGTCCATGCGATGCAGTGGCGCTGAGGCAAACATCTCAGCCTATGCCTCTCACTTCGGTGGACAAAGTGCAAGCTCTCGCTCCAGTCAAGGCAACAGCGGAAGCGGTGGCGGTGGAGAGAAAGGCAATGGTGGCGGGAAGAGTTCCAAGAAGCCCGGCAACTGTCACAACTATGGCAAGGCTGGGCACTGGGCTAGGGACTGTCGTAGTCCCAAGAGAGAAGGCGGGAACAAAGGTGGAAAGGAGAAGAAGGAGCTCACCAACATGATGGCTAGGGGGCTGCCCATGAAGGGCACAGCGATCCTTAGGCCCGGGGCATTCGCCCTTGACTCGGGCACCAACCACCACTCATCAAAAGAGAAGGGTGGATTTGTCTCCATGGCCGAATCTGTCATGCGCATCAAGTGTGCAAACGGTGGCGTCGTCCAAGCCATGGGCGAAGGGGACAAGGTGATCACGTTCAACGTGAATGGTGCGGAGAAGGCAGTCAACCTTCAAAAGGTGGTGTACATGCCCTCCTTCGCAGCCAACTTGCTGTCCGACTCACAGATCACCGACAACAACATGACAGTGGTGTTCACCAACAAGGAAGCGGTGGCCCTAAAAAACGAGGACATCCAGATTTTGTACACCAAAGACGACCTCATGCTTCAAGTTCCAAGAGTTGACGGCCTCTATGTGCTTCAAACCAAAGTCACCAAGTCGTCGGATGAGGGACTCGCATGTGCCACCAGGACAGTGGCACCGGAGGCAAAGGATGAACCACCGGCGACCGTTGCGGCCGCCACATCAACCAAGGACACTGATGCTGAGCTGTGGCACCGACGATTTGGCCACGTGGCCAACAGCACGCTGCAAAACATGCAAGAGCAAGAGGTAGTCCGCGGAATGGAAGGGTGCACCATGAAGCATGGCGAAGGGTGTACATTGTGTGAACCATGCCTCCAAGCGAAGGCAAAGAAGAAGCCGTTTGGGAGAGGAGGTCAACGAGCGGAGCACGTCTTGGAACTGATACACAGTGACGTGTGTGGACCCTTCCGCACACCGTCTAACAGAGGAAGCAAGTACTTCCTGACTTTCATTGACGACCACAGCTGCAAGTTGTGGATCTACTTCCTCAAAACAAAGGGAGAGGTCAAGGAGAAGCTCCTCGAGTTCGTCGCCATGGTGGAGCGTCAAACGTCCAAGAAGGTGAAGGCGCTCCGAAGTGACAACGGGGGTGAGTACCAGGCATGCAAGCCTTGGCTCAAGCATCATGGCATCCGCCACGAGCAAACCACCCCTTACAACCCACAAAGCAACGGCGTTGCCGAGAGGTTGAACCAGACCCTACTCGGCATGGTGCGAAGCATGCTCTTCGACGCCAAGCTCCCACCTCGCTTTTGGGCTGAAGCAGCAACAATGGCTTGCTACCTCTTGAACCTCACACCAGCGACCGCCTTGCGGAAGCGTGGAAAGGAGTAGGACAAGCAGCTGAAGACCCCACAGGAAGCATGGTTGGGAAAGAAACCCAACGCATCTCATCTGAAGGTGTTCGGGTCAACTGCATGGGTGAAGATCCAATCGGGAGAAGGTGGAGGCAAGCTCGACGCACGCTCCAAGAAGTGCATCATGGTTGGGTATGACACGTCACACAAAGCCTATCGGCTTTGGGACCAGGTAGCAGGCAAGCTCGTGAGGAGCCGCGACATCGTGTTCGACGAATGCACCCTTGGAAAGGGAGAGCTGCTGGACCCGACCCTCACTCCCAAAGCGGGAGAGTGGATAGTTTTGCTTGAGTCCGGAGACCAAGCACCCGACAACTGGCTCGCCTTACCAGCAGGTGGTGGGAATGGGAGAGTGGCTGCGGAGGATGATGCAGCATCTGACATGGACACAGATACCAAGGCGTCCGAGGCTTCCGAGTCTGACTTGGAGTCTGACGACTCTTCTGTCGGCGACAAGGACGAAAAACCACCACCTGTGGAAGCACCAGCACCAAAGCAAGAAGCGGCACCACTACCCCGGCGCAGTTTGCGACCAAAGAGGGCACCTTTGCGGTATGAGGATGATTGGACCGGCCTTAGCTGGTCGTGCATGGCCCAGAGAGAGCCATCCACAGTGGCGGAGGCCATGAGTGGCCCAGATGCGGCCAAGTGGAAGGAGGCAGTGGATAGCGAGCTCGCATCCATTGCCGAGAACGGCATGTGGGTGCTGGTGGATAGACCCGACAAGGCCCACGTGGTGGGATCCAAGTGGGTCCTCCAAGTGAAGAAGAAGCAAGACGGCAACATCGACAAATTCAAGGCAAGGGTAGTGGCTAAGGGGTTCTCTCAACGCCCGGGCTCCGAGTACGATGAGACGTTTGCGCCCGTCGTGACCTTTGCCTCCATCCGCTCTCTCCTTGGCATTACTGCCGCAAAGAACTTGGAGATACACCAGATGGACGTCAGGACAGCTTTCCTTTATGGGAAGCTTGACAAGGAAGTGCTGATGGAGGTGC
>SZWC01008167.1:57077-87531 GCA_023375785.1 Penium margaritaceum
AGCGACTTGCATTATGCAGGCATTCGTGGATTCGGCATGAGGAGTGCGGCAGAGGAAGGGTGAGCTCCAAGGCATTGATGGAGCCGAGCAAGGGACAGATGGACAGAGGTGCAAGGGAGAGATTTGTTGAAATAGTATGCACCTTGTCCACTGCCTAGCTGGCTAGCTACACATACAGACAAGGCATGCACTGCTCTATGGAGTATGTCCCCTTGGTCTGTTCTGAGATGGGCCAGGAATGCACTGTCCATAATGGGTATGTCCCCTGTGGCTCATCATAGGAACCATACCTTTTTGGCTTGGTTGATTAGGCACCGGAGTCTCAAACCAGAGGTCGCGGGTTCAAACCCCGCGACGGCCGCATTTTTCTTTGTGGCCAAAACTGGAACAGGAAGCTTCTAGGAAGCCTACTAGAGCCTGCCTTGAGGATGACACTTGGCAGTCTAAGGACGCGCCAAGTAGGAATGTAGGTTGAGGTTGGCTCCAGTGGAGCCACTACAAAGCTCTGCAAGTATAAAAGCCTGTACCTTGCATGCATCCATTTACAATTCTTGCCTTTGAGACTCCTCACAGAGTGTCCAACCAAAGGTAGACACTAAAGACCAACATGCGGACTTCGTGAGGTTGCAAACCAAACGAACCTAAAGTGTGGATCCCTCGTTCGAGGGTGATATGTTATCTTGGTTGCAATACCAAGAGCGGTTGGCGGCCTCCCATGTCGGGACCCGTTTTCTAGACCGTTGCTATCCGGCGCATTGACACTACTCTCCCTGTTCTAGAGTGTTCTCAAGTTCGAGAAGCTCTCCTTTACTCATACAACTATCGTGGAAATCCACACCTTTGTTGCGGATGACCTTAGCTCCTTGGCCCCACACTCTATAAACTCTATGTACAGTGTTACAGCCAATGAAAATACACTTACGTGCTCTTGCATCAAGCTTTCCAGGACCCTCACCAGCCTGGACCTTGGCAAAGTCGGTGCAACCAAACACCTTGAGATGGGAGGCATCCGGCTTCTTGCCTGACCATGTTTCTTGAGGTTTTTAGCTGCTGTTTCTGCTTCTTCTTTCCTCTCCTTTGCAGAGATGCTCCAGGTGTAAGGCTCACAAGATAGGTAGCCGTGCGTGCTGCTTCAGCCCAGAACCTAGGAGGCAGCTTGGCGTCAAAGAGCATGCACCTTGTTGTGCCCAGGAGGGTCTGGTTCATCCTCTCTGCTGCACCATTGCTTTGAGGTGAGTAGTTAGTACTTTTCTGGTGTTCAATGCCCTGTGCCTTGAGCCACTCCTAGCAGGCTTCCTACTCTCCCCCATTGTCCGTTCTGAATTTCTTCACCTTCTTTCCAGTCTGTTGCTTAACCATAGAAAAAAGCTTGTAGATTCTCCTTCACCTTGTTTTTCTTTTTGTGAAAGTATATCTAGACCTTGCGGTTGTTGTCGTCGTTGCATGTGAGGATATATCTGCCATGCTCTTGCACTTCCAGAACTCATCCACTCTGATGTGTGTGGTCCCTTTCACATACCATCAAATGCGAATGCTGCTGTTTTTGAGGTCGTTGTTGGCTATTGGTGAGAAGAGGCAACTGCTTGCCCTGTTCACATTAGCCGATGCGAGTAGGTGTAGGCTGACGTTAGCTCCCAAGGCGGAAAGATGTAGATGTCTTGCACTCTCCTCCGGCTGATGATTAACTTGTAAACAGAGAGTTTGGGTGAGGGCAAAGGCACTCTCATTGCTTGTGACCTTAGCGGTTGCGTACGTGAAACTCCTCTTATCACAGGAGTGGGCCCATAACCCTTTGTTAGCTACTGAGCTAACCACCTCTGGCAGAGAAACTGCAAAACCAAAAAGTCTTACAAAGGTTTCTACACCTTCTTCCTTCGTTGACATGTGTCATGCACCCTAAACTTTATCAGACATGCACTTCACCTTCAAGAGTACTAACGCCTTAGCATTATATCTCAAGAAGAGATCAAGTCGTCAAAACACAAGAGAGCATCATGCAAGGGTTAATTGATAAGCATGCAAGACAAGTCCTTGTATAGCTTTCTGTCTAGTCCTAGAACTCAAAAGCACATTCCTGGGGAGTGGCCTGACCCAGCCACATCGCCAATAGACTTTCACTATGGGCTTGACACATCATCATCCTAGTGTCAAGGTGACAGACCAACCATGTAGCTTCCAAGAAGCTATGGAATTTCTTTCTTGGAAGCTTCCATAGCAAAAAAAGATATGCATGGAGCCATGATCAAACTCATGACCTCTCACTTGGCCAAATCAACAAAATGGCTCAGTTAATCACTCGCCGACATGGTGCACTCACAGGTCATATCTCACATGAGACAGAGCATAGCTTAGTCACACCACAACAAATCCAGGAATCATATCTCCACAAGGGACAGAGCATTTCCGATCCATCCTACAACACTGAACAAGGGGCAAAAACATTCATCGGTTTCGACCCTCTCAACGACCGCCGAGTCGCATGAGACAAAATGAAACACGTCAAGCAAGGCGGATCGCTGGAAGTCATTCACGGAAACACATTCCACAAATGCCTACCTGCATGAATGTTGTTCACTGTTTTTGCATTGAAGTGGTGCCAATTGCCATTCATCGATCTGTGCAAGCTACCAGCTCACTCCAATAATTGTTGACCACCCTCATAGGTAGGCATGATTCGGGCTCTCATGAGTAATGTCCGTGTCCAAAACCATCCTAACGAATGAGGCATTCCCTAGCAACCGGAGTGTACACTTGTAGTGTTGGAGTAGAGGAGGGACCTCGTATTGGCCTTTGACAGCAACGATTACCGGTGGTAGCTGAATAGTTCTTTGTGCCATTAATGTAGCCACCAAGCTCAAATGAAATTCATCATGAATCTTCATAATCAACGGAAGAAAAAATCTGTACGTCACTAGTCCGATATGTGCAATGATGGAAGATGGCCTGATCCACTTTGGTAGTAGTTTTTGCGCCCCTGGCGATTCAAGCCAGAGGTTCTCTGTGTTGAGCAACATCTTGCGGCCAATGTCAAATGAGACCTTACAGTGACGTTTTTCAGCATATGCCACTTTTTGTTGTCGAGCCGCTTGAAGGTTGTCCTTCACCTCTTCTAACAAGGAGTCTATGCGCTCCACAAAGGCTTGAGCAGAAGAAACATGCCATCTTATACTCGCACCCTTTACTAATGAACAAGGCATCACTGCATGCCGACTAATGTTTGAAAAAAATAATGTAAACTAACTGGACTCGTTCAACAAGTTAACCGCAAACTCTGTCGATGTAAGGGATTATCCCAACCATTCATGGCATGGTCCACGTACATGCAGAGTATCTGCTCTAGAGTAGGATTCATGTACTTTGTTTGTCCGTCAGTTTGAGTGTAAAATGTTGTCAACATGTACAACTTACTACCAAAGCAATCATGAATCTTTTTTGATACCTTGCTAGCAAATCTTCTATCTCAATTGGATTTAATGCACAATGGCAAGCCATGCTGTTACACAACATCCTCTAAGAAGAGAGAAGCGGTCTCTCCACATACATGTCCGGAGTTCTAGAGATTAAATATGTTATCTTTGCACTAAGGTATACAACCACTATTATTGTATTGTCGCCACCTGTCGTATCCAAAAGACCAGCAACAAAGTCCATGATGACGCATGCCCATGGAGTCCAAGGGATGGAAAGTTGTTCGAGGAGTTGAGCATGCTTCTTGTTAGTAGCCCTATTCAAAAGACATGGGTCGCATGTCATTCAATACTTTCGGACATCAAAACTCCAACCAAGCAACCAAAAGAGGTCCGAGAATGCTCGTGCGGTATTTTGAGGTCCCACATAACCAACAATCGGCGGGTCGTAGAACTGGAACGTAGCATTCCCTCAAAAATATCCTAAATCCTATACAATGTGTGAACCAAGGAGTTTCCAGCGTGACCGTCGCACGCCAAGCGCTTAGATAAACCCTGGACCCCTTGGTGTTTGGGCCAACCCTTGAGATGCCGCACGACCCTCTCCTAGCAACAAGACCACAGCTAGTGACCGAGGTTCGCGCAGCCCGACTCTCGGGCCACGCGAACCCTAAGCATCCGTAACCCCAATCAACCTTGCCTCATTGGCTAAGCGTTCATGTAGGGGCACTTTGGCTGTGGTGGGCAAGAAAGTCGCTCCGCCGTGCTGGGGGTCAAACTGGTACGTCTCCTGTTTTCGGGAGGTGTACCTCCCACCTTTGCACGGCCGAATCTTTCTTGTCCCTGCACCAAATGACCCGGTCATTGGGTCGATTTTGCACAGTTTTTTCTTTGTTATATTATGGGAGCATAAAGTCAAAGTGATGAAGTGGTGATGTAATCACCACTTCATCATTGAACTGATGATTACATCAGCATCATGATGTAATCACTACTTCAGCTGGTGGCTCCCTAAACATCATTTCCCCTCCAAGGACGCACTGACCTGGTGTACTCCTAGAACGCTTGGAGGACTGTATTAACGGCACCGCACCTGTGGAATTCAGCTTTGGGAATCCAGAAGTTGTTCTCAGGCCCATAGCCAAGCCATTGCACCAGGCACTGCCCCTCGTAGCTGTGCCGACGGTGCCCCAGATGCTTCTCCACCACATACTCTTCTGCACCCTCCACAAGACCGGTGGAGGAGGAGCCTGTCCCCATGCTGCAAACTGCGCATCCGGCTCCTTGTAAGCCTTGAGGAGAGAAGCATGAAACACGGGATGAGTCCCATTGTGGTCGGAAGCTCCTACTCATAGCTCACCGTGGACTGCTTCTCCTTGACCAGAAAGGGGCTCATCCTCTGAGGCTTGAGCTTGTGGCTGCCCACCCCCGCCAGTTGAAGGTTTCGTGAACTCAGCAAAACCTTTTGTCCCACTAAGAACTCTTCGGATGTTTGGTGCTTATCCGCTTGCTGCTTTATCTGCTGCTATGCCTTGTGAAGCACCTCACGTACGCTCTTCCATACTTTTCTGAAGTCACTTACAAATTGGTGCACTGCGGATATGTCCGATCCCGTCGCCATGTCTGAGGGACATGCAAGCTGCACTCCATACACCACCTCAAAGGGGGACCTCCCTTTCAAGGCATGGACTTCCGAGTTGTAGGCAAACCCAGCCATCAGAAGCTTGCACTTCCATCCTTCACTATTTGGCCCCAAGATTCCCCGCAACAGTTGCTCCATGGTCTGATTTATGCGCTCAGTTTAGCTATCCGTTTACAGGTGGTAGGCTGATGAAAGAGCCACACGGTTGCCCAGTTTCTTGAAGATTTCCTCCCAAAATCGTGAGGTGAAGCGCGGGTCGCAGAAGCTTTGGCACCCCATGTAGTTTGATGATGTCTTGCAAGAGGATTTGAGCTGTCTTTGCTGCGGCAACCTTCTTTGCATATGGAATGAACTGTGCCATCTTGCTGAACCGGTCCACCACCACCAATACCATGGTGTTGCCCATTGCACCCTGTGGAAGACCCCGTAGAAAGTTTGGTGAGATGTCTGTCCACAGGCGCTCCGGCACCGGTAGCGGTTGCAGCTCTCCTGGCGCTTGTGCCCTCCGTGACTTAACTCTTTGGCACATGTCACTACTGCTCACGTACTCCTTGCAATCTGCTCCTGTTGTCACCCACCAATATTGGTGTGCAAGAATATTGAAGGTCTTGTCGTGGCCAAAATGGCCACTATAGTGCAAGTCATGAGCCTCCTCCAACAATGTTTGTCGCAACGACGCAATCCACGGCACCACAATCTGGTTCACCTTCTCATGCCGCCAATACTGGCAATCCCAACTGCACGCCTTCACCCTACTCCCGGCAAAGTCCTGGTCCTCTGTGAGCAAACAGGCTGCAAATGATTGGAGATCCTGCCAGCACAGTGATTGCGTACATGCCCAAGTCCAAGCGGAGCCAAAGCAAGTCTGCTGGATCAATCCTCCCTGGTTTTACTGGATCTTATAGTCAAAGCTGCCCTCCAGTAGCTCTATCCACAGTGCTTGAAGATGACTCAGGTTTGGCTGCAACTTGAGGTACTTGAGCACGTAGTAGTCCGTGTGCACCACACCGTACCGCGCCTGAAGGTAGCACCTCCACTGCTTGAAGGCCTGGACCATCGCGGGCATCTCCATCTCATGGATTGGATAGTTGAGGTTAGCGCCTTTCACCTTCTTGGATTGGTATGCGATGGGCTGCAACCCCTTCCCTTGGTTCTACGTGAGCACCCCACCGATCGCATAGTCGCTTGTGTATATTACCAACACATAATCCTTGCTCGTGTCGGGGTGCACCAACACATGTGCCTCACACATTGCAGCCTTCATTGCACCAAAGGCTTGTCCCTCCTTTCCCCCCTCCCATTGGCGCCCCTTCTTGAGCAATTCCGTCAAGAGTGCTCCCATCGTCACGTGCCCCCGGACAAACCTCCGGTAGTTCATAAACCTAAAAAAGACCTGGATGTCATGCACGCGTGTCGGATCTGGCCACTCCCTCACTGATTCCACCTTCTTTGAATCCATGTGGATCCCCCTCCCACTCATGATGTGCCTGAGGAACTCCACTTCCTGCTTAGGAAATTCACACTTGCTGAGTTTGGCAAATAGCCGCTCCTTTCTCAGTACTTCAACCACTATCCACAGGTTCTCTTGGTGCTCCTCCAGCGTCCACGAGTAGACAAGGATGTCGTCAAGGAAGAGGAGCACAAACTGATCCAAGTAGGGGTGGAACACCCGGTTCATCAGCGCCATGAATATAGCCGGAGAATTCATTAGCCCGAAAGGCATCACGAGATACTCAAAGTGTCCATAGCGCGTCTGAAATGTAGTCTTTCCACATTCTCCTCCGCAATGCGGATTTGGTGATATCCCAACCTCAGGTCCAGTTTGTTGAAGATATGTGCGCCTTGTAGCTGGTTGAACAACTTTCTGGCCCATGGCAAGAGGTAGAGGTTCTTCACCATGATGTTGTTGAGCGCCCGGTAGTCCACGTACATCTGCATCTCCCCTGACTTCTTCTTACCGAATAGCAACGGCACCGCGTATGGAGACACCAACGGACAAATGAAGCCCTGGTCCACCAACTCCCCCAACTGCTTCTTCAGCTCTGTAGGCTCCGCGTCGCTCATGCGGTTGTAAGACCACACCGCTGGCAACGACCCTGGCATCACCTTGATTTTGTGGTCAATGTCACGTGACAACGGCAGCCCCTTTGGCAACTCCTCCGGACAAACGTCCCCGAACTCCTTGAGCACCTGCCCAATACCAAGAGGCAACTCTGGAGCTCCTCTGCCTTCTACCAACTGCCCCTCTGCTGTTTCAACCACTGTAATCTGCTGCTCTGCTGCTTGTTGTGGACGCATCCATGCTAAGTAAACCTGGCCACCTTTGCGCTTGCACCGATTCAACTACTCCAAGTTGATGATGTGCAGCTGCTTCCTTGCTTCCATCACATCTAACTCCTTCCCCTCACCCTGCCATAAAGGTAAAATGAGATTTTTCTTGTCTGCCTTCACATCCACAGGGTTGCACCTCCAATCCACCCACGGATTTCAGGTGTGCAATCGATTCGGACCGATCATGCAGTCGTAGACATCCATAGGGCAAGTGTGGAACTCCATATCACACACCAACTCACCCATGTGGACCTTCTGCATGACAAGAGGCCTGCCGCACTCCACCACTCCGGACACTTGCCGGGCCTTTGTCGACATCCCTGGCTTTGGTACAGGCCCCAAATTCATCGCCAACTTGTCGTCGAAGAAGCTATGGCTTGCGCCGCTATCTAGCAGACAGCGCAGCTTCCTCCGACCCTTGAAACTCCCCTCCAGAATCTCAAGAACCATCTCTAGGATGATCCCTGGCAACTGCCGGGTCTCACCTTCATTCCGCAATAGCACTTGAGGCAGCTCCTTAATTGGCAAGAGCCTTTCAGGGCTGGTGCTGTCCCTTGTGGTCAAAGGAGTTGCAACAGTAGGTCGTCCCCTCCTCACTACAGTTTCCCGTTTCCCAGCTATGCCTTACATTTGGCGCAGTCCCACTTGCAATGACCCTCCTCACCACAAGCCCAGCACTTGCCTCTCAGTCTTGGCTGCCCACCTGCGCCCCGCTGCCAGGCTTGGATTGCATCCACCTCCATGGGCATAGCGAGACCTGGCTGCTCCACCCGTGGTTGTGTTGCGCAGCTATTCCGACATCGATGCGCTTTGCCGCCAAAACCAGCTCCGCGAAGGTCCGCAACCCGAGCACTGCGAGTTCATGTTGGACGTGCAGCTTCAGGCCATCATGGTAGCGATTGTACGCCTCTGTATTTGAGAGGTCGTCAAAATGTACCGCCAAAGCCATCAAGTGTGTGGTACAGTCCTGGACTAATCCACCTTGCTTGACGTGTTTAATTTTTTCACGTGTGACCCAGCTGCCATTGAGGAGGTCAAAACATGCCTGGAGCATCATCTCAAACTGCTCCAACGTTTCTGGCTTCTTCGTCAATGCCAGCATCTCGAGCTGCAATTCCTGCCCCAGCGATAAGCTCAACAATGGCTGAAGTCATTGTCTGGCCCCCAATCTGTCGAGCAATGCTGCGGCGTTCCGCCGAGATAATGCCGACCACCACTGCAACGTCATTCCCCAGAATAGTGCAGGTGCATTCTCTAGTCTTGTGGCATCTCAAACCACGGAAACGCCCAAGGCCGTAAATTCCTGGTTCACCGTGAAGAGCAACTCCCGCGCACTGCCCCTGCCGGTGTAAAACGCAGGCTCCTTTGGCTTAGGCCGCCGAAAGGTAGGTACAGATGCCAATGCGTCGCCTCCCAACGCACTGATCCCTTGGCCGACGTACTTTGCCTCAACCTCCGCACGCAGCCTCTGGTTGTCTTGGCACAACTCGTATAGAGAACACCAGATCCCCTCCATGAGGAAGGCCTGGTCAAAAGCCGCTGCCACCATGGTTCCGGTTGTGAAGCAACTATTCTTGCCAAACGTAGCTGTGGCGGATCTGCTGCCTCCCTTGGGTCCGTGCAAAGCTGAAAAAACGTCCGCGAGCTCTGATACCAAATGTGAATCCAAAGGCGCCCTACATGGCAATCACACGTGGAGCCCTTGGGGAAAACCTCCCAACCCTCGACCTCTTGGTGTGTGGGCCAACTCTTGCAACAAGACTACTGCTAAAGACTAAGATTCCTGCTGTGCGACCCTCGGAGAGCGTTTGTACCAAGGTGTGTTGCAGAAGATTTGTAGGATCGAATGGATGTGTGCGAGACAATGCTTGGAGAACAAGGAGATTTGGGAAAGGAATGAATCCTTATACTTGAGAAATCACTACAAGGAAATGTACAAAGTCCTTGGGTTATATTGGCATGCTACAACAACCCCTATGCTTCCTCGTGTACCAGCCCAAATGAGCCAGCAAAGAGCCCTCGGAACTCCGAAGCCCTTTGCTGAGGTGCAATAATACAATTAATACATGAAAAACATAGTACGCATTGTGAGCTTTGCAATTCCGCAAAGAACGCTTCAATCCGTGGAAAAACGGATGAGTTATGGCCGTTTGAGTGCTCCACGCGTGATTGCCACTGGCAGCACCGCCAGTAGGGATCATGGCCGCCCGAAGTGCCCTTGCCTACGAATGCAGCTCCAAACGCCATCCTAGAGCGCCCATGGATCCCAATGAACCTTGCCTCATTGGCTAAGCATCCATCCAGGGGAGCTTTGGCTGTAGTGGACGAGAAAGCCACTCCGGTGTGCTCGGGGTTGAATTGGTATGTCTCTTGTTTTCTAAAGGTGTGCCTCCCACCTTTGCATAGCCGTATCTTTCTCGTCCCTGCACTGAATGACCCAGTTCTTGGACCATTTTTGCACGGAATGTGACTTAAATGTAACGGGAGTAGAAAAACATACATCTAATGTCATCATGATGACATAATCACTGCCTCAACGGGCGCCTCCCGTAACACAATGACATGTACCATGTGCCTGAAGATTCTTGTGGCCTTCACCAATCCCTACTTGTCCACATCACTGAATTCATATAACCAAGAATTCACATAGTATACCATCTAGATCCTATTTACAAAGCCGTTGTTGTGGTAACCTCTTGAGAGAGTTGTCGCACGGATGTAGGGAGGTTTGATGTTTGCACTGAAGCTGTCGCAATGGCCACAAAACACCCAATGACCTTGATGGTTACTTTAATTTGCACAGGATTTTGGCTTTGTCCATTGGCCACGTTAATGCACCTTGGCCAAAGTCTTCATGTAAACAATAACTGGCTCATGTATTTGCTCCAATATGGTTGTCATCTTGACAGGTTCGGTTTTGTTTGAAGAAACACAAATTGGATGTAGACGTTCATGACCGTCACACCCCCTTAGCGCCCTCAATGTAGCAACACCACATCTTGAAAGCCTGTACCATTAAGAGGAGCTCTTGAACCCATCTCGTGTACCGCGTCTCTACAGAGAAGAGCTTCATAATCTCATTCATAACTAAGAGATTGTTCTGCATGAGGAAGTTTCAGGTCCTACTACTGAAGCATCACATTGCACCTTCTATGATTGTGATGGATCGGAAAGAGCTAAGATGTGCATTATGGATTGAAGCTCCTTGATTTTGAGAAAAGCGTTCTTGTAGTCAAATGTCCATTTCCAATGCACATCGCTTTGCATGAGTCTAGTCAACGAAGCTACCACAGTCGAATGCCCTTCCATAAACCGTCAAAAATGATTTGTAATGCCAAGGAATAACCGTATTTCTCCAATATTTTCTGGGCGTGGCCAATCCACCCTAGCTTGGACCTTTTCTGAGTTGACACTGATACCGTCCTTACCACTCATGTATTGAAGGTATTTTAGCTCATCTTGAGTAAACTTGCACTTGCTTACTTTTGCAAAGATCTTCAGTTCCTGAAGGATCCTAAGGACTTCTGGCAGATGTTCTCTGTGCTCTTCTATGTATTCGGAAAAGATGAGGATGTCAACCAAGCAAACATATCCGAGTTGATTGGAAAACGTTCGGTTCATTTCTCCTTAGAAGGTTGCAAGGGCGTTTGTTAGCCTAGGGCACAAAACCCAAGAATGATACTGTCCCATGCACGTTCAAAAAGCTGTTTTGGGTGCATCATTTTTGGAGATGCGGATTTCATAGTTTCCTCCAGAAAAATCCAAGGACAAAGACTGTTTTTCCCATTAAATTTGGTCAAAAGGTTCCTAAATTTGTGGTAAGGGAAATCATTTTTTGTGTCAGCTTGTTCAGCGTCCATGCACATGCATAAACCACCGTCCTTTTTTTCTTATAAAAAGAATTGTCACATCATACGGTAAGCTAATAAACTTCATCCACCCTTTTGGAAGGTACTCTTTAATCTGGCATTCAACCTCATACTTTTCTAGAGTACAAATTTGATACATGGGTCTAAACAGAGAAGTCACCTCCGATTGCATTGGAATCGTGTGGCCCATGACCCGTTCTGGTGAAAGCCTATGTGCTGGGTCTTGGAATACATCCAAGAACCCTCCCAATAGAGATTTGATCTCTTGTGGCATGTCTTCCTTCACGTTATCCTTCACTTCCTATTGTTGATCCAAGAAGAATTGAAAATGTTGTCGAATACGTCATTTGACGAGTATCACAGACACTCTTGCACGGAATGTAAGTCGGGGCGGTCATAATGATGTACTTAGAATCAATGTAAAGATTTTCCTTTCAAAGGATCAGGTGCTTTGATTCAAAATACATCAGAGCATTGTTTTGTGTAGCCAGGGATCGCATAGTACCACGTCAAATGGGTCGAGAAGGTCAAGAACCTTCAACGTGACACTTTGTATATATTCTTGAATACAAACATATTCCGTACAGGTACACATCACGAATACCATTTGGTTTTCACAAACAACAATTGCACCTTTTAATGGTTCTTCCTTTAGATCCAATTGTATGATAAATCCAAGGCAAGGAAGGGAGTCATCCCCTCCAGTCTTAGCTATTATGTTCACGCAAGCACCAACTAGGTGTCCTTTGAATTGTATTGTCAGGTTGTCTCCACCCTTCTGCATGAACAGGCTCGAGGAAAGCATGCCAAGTTTGTGGTAAAAATAGAATTGGTGCAGTAGACGTCACAACTTCCATGAGTCACTCACGTGAGTCCACATCTTGTGGCTACACGTGAATTCGGCTAGCACATTCTAGTCTTCAAGTTTGACAGGGTCAAAATTTCTAAGTAAACGTATCGCAAACATCATTGAGATAATTTCTGCTAGGTAGTTTGCTTCAATAAATGTGTCATAAAACTCTTGCACAAAGGTCATTTTTGCCACCACCAACTATGGTCAATTATACATTTCGTCTGGAGATGCAAGGTTTAGTGGGAAATGTCAGTTGGCAAGTGTAGACTGAGGTTCAACAAGAGGAGGAAAAGAACAGAGAAGTTTGAACTCGTCAAAATTCACATAACTGTACATCCTCGTGTGAAACATGAACCCACAGTTGTGATGCGCTTTTTCCCCTGAGTAGTTCCCACTAACATCAATCAAGGGTGGGGAAAACCCACAACACGACCTTGTGCATTTCCACGGCCGGACCCATTGCAGTGGCCGCGGCCCTATCCACGGGCCTACCCACGGCATCCTGCTACACCATCCCCACGAGATGCTGTGACTGTGGCCAGTGCCGCAGCCTCTCGTCCACCACCAGCAGCCTCGGAGCACTGAGCCATAAAGTGACCATGTTGCATGTATTTGTGGAAGAGTCTGTCTCAAAAGGCTGTGTTGTGATGCTCACACGCCATTTGAAGCTCATCATTGTCACAGTCACGCTTATGGTTGGGTGTATTGGACCCACCAGTCTTCTTGTCTATAGTTTTTGCAGGATGGTTTCCCTTGATCCTGCTCCGCATTACAGTTGTCCCTCTTGTCCTTGTAGCGTCCATGCTCATGCCGCAACCTTGCTGTACACGTGCATTTGGTTGTGCATCTTAGTAGTACTTCGGGTTCACTGAATATACTTCACTCATGGAGTCACGCAACACCCTCCGGCTCGTACAAGCCTGGCCCATTGCAGTTGTGGTGGTCTTGCCCAAAATCTTATCCACGAGACCATCATGCAAGTACTCTAGTAGTAAGAACTCTTGGTAATTGAAGGTCTGGGTCCCACCATCCTCGGCAAAGCTTTTGAATTCCTCCACGAGTGTAGAGAACTTACTCAAGTAAACCTAGAACGTACTACCAACTACTTAAAGTCCTTCATCTTGTAGAAGGCGCACTGCGCCTCCTCAAGCTGGATGCACTTCTTGCGCTTGATCGCATAAAAAAACCTCCCACAACTTGGACTGCCAATTGAGGTGTGGTTGGTGCACACCTCACTCCTTGACCACGTACTTGGAGAGCTTGTCTTCAAGGTGCGTCATGGCAAGGTCATCCCAATAACTAAGTGGAGCCTTGTGGACATGCCAGAGGTGCTCCATGAAATTCAGCAGTCCAGTCAAAATCTCGTCCTTCCGGCAGATCTCCACACTATGGAGGAAGGACATGTTCATGACCAACATTGCTGTTGTCAAGGTAGGCAAGTTCTTGATGCCACTACCGGTGGAACCAACACCTCCAACATGCTGCAAATGCTGCTGCATCCGCACCTAGGTAACTCTCTACAATGCTTTATTGAGATTTTTGCATCGGTGGGTTGCCTCATGAGCGGCCAGATGCTACAGCAAGCAATCACTATCAAGATGTGTGATGATCCGCCCGACATGGGCCAGTAAGTCTGTGAATGTGAACCTCAACTCTAATATCATCAGAGCGTCGCTGATGACCTCAAGAGCCTTCTGTTGTCCGTACAACTTTACCTATTACAGGAGGGTATGGTTCATGTACACGACTTGAGGATTTCCCACATTATGGAGGAAGCTGTTGTTCGTCATGACGTTGGAGTGGGTGTGAGTCTATCCCATTGCAGCCATATCATAGGAAGGGGGATCCGCCTCTACTCCTTAAGCAGCACCGTTGGTGCTGATCTTGAGTCATCCCACTGCCTTGGTAGCCAACTCAGCAAGAATCTCACCATTGGCATAAATTGCCTTTGCGGCGACATCGCCTACTCCGTGTTCATGAAAACTTCTCACGTGAATGCTTTCGGTGCCTTTGTTGCTGTCGCCAGCCTTGCTGTTGACGGGAGCTTTGTGCAATCCGTCAGGCCCTTTCAAGCGATCGGCTCAAATTTGCTGCACGACAATGGTGATGATTACAATCCTCGTCGCCTTTGCCGTCGTTGACATTGTGCTCTTTGTCGGGGTTCACGATCAGGTGGACCTCCTCGAGCACATCCTTCATTGTATGAAAATTATCCACGTGCATGTGCAAGTACTTATCGAGCACTATTTGACTTCCGCATGCCTCTTGATGTCACCGAGTTTAACACGGACTGCCTTCGGTGGTACGGTTGTTGTTGTCTTGACAGCCATACTCGGAACAAAAGCTCCCAAGATTTGGAGTCCACCGAGGGCATGAGGTGGGGACCGTCACCACCTTGCCCCTTGTTAGTTTTGGATGTTTCGAAACTTTCCATTCCATCAAACGTGCAACTAGCACATCAAGACCTTTGTGAGTCACCCCACAACATTAGGGAGGTGTTGCCTCCCGAAGTGTGTTTGCTCTCACGATTGGTGAGGCACTCATACAATTAGTTTCTATTCTTCTAGGCCACTATGGATGGCACAACCACGTGGTAAGAATTCTTTTTTCGTCGGCACTTGGCACATGACAAAGTTCACGACAACAAAAATGAGTGCCCGTCTACAAGAGCTTGAGCACCACTCTTGACAAAGGGGAAGGGGGGGGGGGCAACTTTACTCTAGAGTGCCCCATCTCACACTCCCCTCATACCCTCCTTGGCCAGCTCTTGATTTCTCTTGACACGCCCTGCACCTCCTTGGAGACGTCTTCTATTTTGTCCACGGCGGTGAAGATGCCTCCAAAAATTCTCTAGTCATCTCCTGCTTCCTCCTTTTTCTTTTCCTCTCAGGCCGTGAGAGCCCTTGAGGTTAGGGTAGAGCACTGTCCAATTTTTTCGTTAAAGAAGGGAAGATAAAACCTTGAAAATAGAGGATAATTGGTGGTTTTTACGGTCAAATACTCCCCTCCCTGCCCACCAAAGGATGTAGTCCCCTGGGGATGAGAAGAAGCTGAAAGGACCTGACCAGATGAGGTAGAGCTCCTCAAGAAATTTCTAACAATTTTTTTTGCACTTATAATGGTTGTGTTTTAAAGCCATATCCCCCTTGGCGTTTCTGATGCTATTGCAGCTGTCAACGGCGCTTAACCTCTGTTTAAGCTGCAAGAACTGTTTCGTAGCTGGTAGCGAGGATCGTATGGCTCCAAAAACCACTGTAACATGACGAGTCGCCAACTCCTGCAAGGAAGTCATTGTCGAAGTTTGCACAATAGCTTCTAGAGCTCACTGGAGAGGTTTTCCCCTCTGTGTGAATCTTGGGGGCAATTGTCATCTACAACCTGTGCACGAATACTTGAAATTTTCAAGTCTCCGGAGGCCCAATTCAGCTTTTACCATGTCCCCCTCATCCAGAGTTGCAAACAAGGATGTTGTACAATGAACTCGTGTGTTCACATAAGTTTTCTGTCTTCAAAACTCAAAAATTTTCAGAATCAGCCTTCTAGTTTTATCTTTGACAAGTTGCTTCAAAATCAGCGCGTGCAAGATTCGCTGACAATTTCACGCCAACATATTCTCTATTGCACAAACTCTCTCTCCCTCACCCTCTTCCCTCATCTCGCTCACCTTGTGAGGTAACGAGGGGAGGGTGAGGACTGGGGATGAAGGCCATCGGCCTCAACCCTCGAGGCATCACGCCCTCCTGGTCGCCGATTGAAGGACCAGGCTAGTTACCTGACCGGCCGCCGGCCATCCAGGTGGCCGGCAGCCAGCTGGCCGGTGGCCAGCAAAGGACTGGCTGCCAGCCAGCTCTCGCCGTGGCAAGGGTTGCTTTTCAACAACCCATCACTTCCATGAGGAGGGAGGGCCAAACTGGCCCTTCCGCTACACAAAGCATTCTTAATGCAAAGTACAAGTTATCCAACTTTCCCAATTCCTCAAACTGTCTTATGCTCCAAGCCGTATCCCTGTTAATCATCCACATTGCGCTAAGTGTAACACTTGGTATTAGAGTCCAGCGGCTCAACAGGGACAACCAATGTTATCAATACAAGGGAACAACCTTGCACCAGTATCCAGGATATCTCCATTGTCCAGAAGATTGTAGAATCCACAATGACAAAGGTGAATAGAGTGAGCGCACCAGGCAACAAGCAGTTGTAATGGGCAAAGACTCTGGCAATGGAGGATCAGCAGCATTCATGCCAAGATGCTCTCCAGGTGAACCAGGCAGCACAGGCAGCTTTTGCGGTGAATGGTACAACTCCGATGACTTCGAGGCCAATCCAGTGACGGAATCCTTGGGCTCAGTGAACCATTTGTCTCCATCGTTGGCCATCGCGATGAAACCTGGCACGATGAGAGACACCGGCTGACATGCTTACATCATCAAAGATCTGTACCGGGCGATGTTGGGACTCGAGAGCCTCAATATCCATTTACCCCGATAACTCACGGCAACAGTGGAGGAGCTTTGAATGCATGCATAGGGGAAGTAGTGCTCATCGAATGGAACAACTAGCTCTCGGGAAAACCGTGAATCTAGTCAACACTTCTGGTATTGTCTGATCCTAGAAATTCCAAATGACCAATGATTTGGATGTGGATGAGAAGTTTTGAGGTGCACTTCATGGCTACAAGGGTCAACAACTGCAAGGAGAAAATATACCTCACAGTACCAATTTTTTTTTTTAGAAATCCAATTGCTGGAAATCCCAAGGCCAAAATCCATATCGTGGCCTCAAACGTTGTGACAGATGTAAACTTGTATCCAATGGAGATTGACGCCGTCAATCAATGTGATCAATGAATGTATTGGAATAGCGAGGAGCCAGGTCATATCTTATGGAACTGTTGGAATCAGCAATATGATACCAAATAGGGGAAGAAGTCACAAGGAAATATGAGGGATTGGAAAACCACAAAAGAAAACAGTACATTTTGAACCTCTTATCGGTTCAGAAGAATCCGTGCTAACCGATTGCAGATCTTGATGTCTCACAATACCATAGAGGAGGGTTCCATAGATCATAAAGTTCCACGAGGTGTACGAGGAAGACCAACCAGTGATATTGCTATGAGTACAACAAAGGGGTTGTAGAAGTGGAAGAATGGTATCGGTACAACTAGATGGAGGAAATGCTCACAGTTTCATCACCAATGACATGGTTTGAAAGCTGTGTTTCCACACCAAAGCAGGGATGTTTGAAGGGAGAGCTGTCAACAAAGGAATGTAGATCCATCGACTTTGCGAACCGCTCCGACTCTAAACCAGATGTTTTCATAAGGTAATGGTCTTGAAAAATTGCCCAACGAGCGGCAAAAAAAAACATCGTCATACTAGATTTCCTATACTAGCACAATCCAAAGGATAGACAAGAGCATCGATGCCGTCTATGTCAGCATTAATGGTAAAACATGACACCTGCCTCTGATTGAGCAACCCACGATGCAACAACGGTTATAGGAAAAAGCATAAGAGGAAGCAGTAAAGGAATTTGCAGCAATTACAAGACAATGCATACAGTCAATAAACATCATTGGACGTGGCCAAGCCGTACTTGTGACGTGGATCACAAGCATGGCTATTACACGTGGAATTAGGGGAAGTAGAAGAAAATGTGGAAGCATACACAACATCAGCCTCATCTCCTCCGCACCTGAAACGCGTGTAGTTGTTCCAGAGCAGTCCGCATCTCTTGTCACATATTTTGAAGGTTTTTTTTTCTCCAATAACCTGCATGCAGGGATACCTCTGCAATGCAGCATCATTCATGACATAGACTTGAAGCCAGGCAGCAAACCGACGGTCAACGGGACCTATTGGATGAGTAACCACAAGGTGATTGCGATAGAATAACAATAGGATGAGATACTCGGTCAGGATTTCATCAAGCAATCTACATCAACACTTGCCGCACGCGTATTTTTCTTTTAAAAATGAACCAGTCAGATGCAGATGTGTGTGGATTACAAGGTGTTGAAAAATATCACAATGAAGAAACTGCAGCTCCTTCCGCAAGAAAATGATCCTTCTGACCAGCTCTGAGGGACAGAAAACTTCACCAAAATCAACCTACGCAGAAGCTATCGTGAGGTCTGCCTATCTCATAAGGATGTCAAGAAGACAGCATTCTCCACTGGACAAGGGTACTTGGAGTTCACAGTCTAGCTGTTCAGACTCATGAGTTACCCTGCAACGTATATGTTGGCCATGAGCAATTTTTTTTACTCTATCTGGATGACTTTGTTGTCAGACATCTCGACAACATCCTTGTATAGAGCCGAGGAACACAACAGACATCTTTGAAAAGTTTTGGAATTTTTTTGCATTTTACAAAGAGAGATACTCTATGAAAGAATCTAAGGTACAAGTTGGGTCACTGTATGATCGAACTTTTGGGCCACATCATTGGCGGCAGAAGAATAACCATTGTACAAAAAGGAAGTGGGAGTAGTTGCTGACTGGCTGACGCCAACCAATGCACAGGACGTCCAGGTATGTGTGGGATTCTAGAACTAATATCATTGGTTTGTTAAGGACTATGCTGGGGTGTCATTGCCTCTCTCTGATATCACTTGTAAGAATACAGAGAGGGGTGGGGGAGATATCAAACAAGAAGCATTCAACTCTCTGAGAAACGCTCTAACCTAGGCGTGAGCCTTATGATTTGTGTATCAAACGGTGGACTACATGATGGCCACCGGCACGTCAAACCGAGAAATTGGAGCTCTTCTCCTCCAAGACAAAGGCGGTGGAGAAAACCCGGTTGCATATATGTCAAGAAAATTGTGCGGACTAGAATTGAACTGCAGTGCCTACAAAAAAGAGATGTTGGTCGTCGTGCATGCGTTCAAGATGAAAATTCATCATCCAAAACGATGACCACACACTCAAAGATCTCAAGAATCGGTCAAATCTGAGCCGTCAACAAACTTGATTGATGGAATTCCTGGAGTCCAACTTCAGCCACAACATCAAGCACCAACCTAGGAAAGAAAATTCAGGGGATGTTCTCAGTCAATGACAAGACTTGATGGCTTGGATCAGTACGTTGCTCGTCAAACGAGTTTTGTACCTCGCAAGGCTATTCACAAAGGGTTACGAAGAGTTTGGCGGGTACCACAAAACCAAGGTCTGGCTCAACAACCCATACTAGTGATGGAGATTCACTTGCCGGGTTGTCAAACCACCAAATGAAGAACTTTGAAGAGTGTAAATGGAGTAGTGCCATGACACCGGTCCAGGTGGAAGTCTATGGGAGAAAAAGAGGCTCAAGAAGCTGGCAAAGTACTACTGGTATGACCAGATGTAGATGGACAGGGAATATTCTACAAATCATGTGGCATCTATCAGCAGCAAAAAACTTGTCGCACGAGCCCACGGAAAAGCTCCAACATCTCCATGTTTCAATGGAGCACTGGGTTGAAATCACCATGGACTTTGTAACAGGACTTCCCATCTCTCCGGAGGGCTATAACACCATCTTCAAAGTGGTGGCCAGGTTTTAAAAGATGTCCCACTTTAATGGACGATGACCACCACACAAAATTCACAAGAGAAATCTAAAAAATGAATGAATGGCAGCAATTGTCATTTCAGCATGACATCCATCACCTCTGCCACAACAAGAAACATTAAGGAGAGATGGTGGACTGGTTTGAAAACCTTTCCTCATGAAATTCATGCGAGACACTTTGATAACGTGTCCACCATTTTTAAAAATCTCCCACTTTGTTGTGGGAGAGGTGGTGGACAGGCTTCAGAAAACTTCCCACATGTGATGTCTGCTTGGTAGTCACAGTCACAGGAGAGGATATCGCCTTTGTTTCTAAACAACGTCGTGCAATGGCACTGTGCCACGTACCATCATTAACAACAAAGGCGTTCATTTCACAAGCCCTTTTCGATGCGAAACAATCATGCGCTGAAGCAGTCGCATCCAGCTATGAATGGTGTTCCGTCTTCAAACCAATGGACAAACCAAGCGGTTCAATCAGACAGTCAAAAAACTCCTCGCAAACTTCCAACCAGATCTGTAGGATTAAAAAATGTGACAATGAAGCGAGCAATAGACTGATATCACAGCGACCAATTCTTGAGCGTTGTAGATCGCGTCCTACTAAGCTCAGTGAACATCAAAACTAGGCAGACAAGACTTCACGAATCATAAACTGTAATGATTGTAACTTCATCTGCCCGACAGCAAGTTGATTCACCCAGTTTTCCACGTCAGTAAGCTGAAACATCGCAGAGACCCACCAAGAGATTGTTGGCAAAGGCGTCGCTCCTAATCCGTGTCCCTGTCCTCCAAGGGGACAGGGACACGGATTATGTCATTGAAGACATCCTTGGACATTGACATTGTGGAAGGACTGGCTATCTCGTCAAGTGGCACGACTAAGACGCCGCACAGAACAGCTAGAAGCCATATGAGAAGAAATCTCTGGTTGGCATGTCTGTCACTACATTCATGGCCCACCCCGCGCTGACCTCACGATTTTGACCCTGGTCGGCCAAGGAGATTTGGCCCCCTTCTTCAACGTCCGGTGATCTTTTCTAAAAGGTTCCAATAAGTTGGACCACTTTGCATAATGGTCGGCAGAACTATTCTGAGCTGTATCAATATTTTGATACTTTTTGGTTGACTTCTCATCGACGCTATAATTTTCAAAAGGTATGAACCGATAGACAGCGAAACCCCTTGACTTCTCACCTCAGTTTCTCAAAGTGATCACTCACAATATGGTGTTGCATACGATGTTCAACTCCAGTGCCCAAGACCACATACATGACTCATTCGGCTTCTTGCTATTGCATACATGCGTTCCGCAGGTGGACCACTTGTCATCGAAGTACACTTAATTCTAAAGACAGATCAATCAATTTATCGATTCCTCAAATCTTCTTGTTCTCTGCACCTCATTCTTATGAACTATCCATACTCTACTCGGCGTAATAAAATGTCTTACGTTCCTAACGTACATGAGTTCCTATTGAATAATGGCTGAGAATGTGAATTGAATAATGGCCGAGAATGTGAATTCTTGGCCATTATTCATATGTTCTTGAATCACTCAACACTTTTCATCGAAGTACACTTACTGCTCATACAAGTGTCCCAAACACCCAAATCGTTTTTTGTCCGGCACCTCATCCATGTGAGCTACTTACGTTCCACTCGGCATAACACTTGGTATCAGAGTGAGGTGACGCTACAAGGGCAACCGACGCATTAGACACCTTGCAACAACCTCATACAAGTCCTTGGCCCATCTCTGCCGTTCATAATACTACAGAATTTTCTACAACAATGGTGAACCGAGCGAGCGTGCCCAGCGACAAGCAGCAGTCCCCGGCAAGTACTCTGGCAATGACGGATCAGCAACACCCGAAAAACGATGCTCTCCAGGCAAACCAGGCGGTAGTGGCAACTTTTGCGGCAAATGGTGCAGCACCAATGAACCCCACGGCCATTCCGGTCACGAACCCCTTCGGATCGGCAAACCCTTTGCCCCCGTTGCAGCCCGTTGGGACAACACCTTGCATGATGGAAGGCACCGGCCAACAAGCGCGAATCAACAAAGACATGTACCAAAAGTTGACCGGACTCGAGAGCCTCAACACCCATCTGCTCCAACAACACAGCGCAGTAATGGAGGAGCTTTGAGTATTTGATGGGTGCGAAGCAATGCTAACTGAGAGAAACATGCAACAGTTGAGTGAACCCCAGATTTGACCAGCACTTCTCAAGACTTTTGATCTTGAAAACTCCAAAGGACCAACGGTCAAGATGCTGTTCACGAGTTTGGATGTGTACTTCACCACTGCTGGGGTCAACAACGACAAACAAAAAATTGACCTTGCGACCTCACTTTTGGGAGGCATGGCTTTGAGTTGGTGGCCCAATCTAAACATCATCCAACGGTAGCTAAAGATAAGTGGAGTTGGATCAACGGCTCACACAACCCCCCTCACATCGTCGACTACAGGTGTACTACGTTTGGAGCAGTTAAATCCAACATGATACGACTCTATCACGTCACCGAAAACATGGAGCAACTTTGTGCACGCTACACTTTCCTGCTTTAGGAAGCTGAAAAAGAAGTCTGACACACAGTACAAACTCCAACGTCAACTTCAGCACTCAAGCATGCCGGAGTACACTCGGCGTTTCTACAGAATCATCACCGGCAGTGCCCTCGTCCTAGATGAACTGTGTTTCTACTACAAAAACAACCTCAAAGGAGAATTTCAGGGAGCAATCGCCATTTTTGGCATCCAAGGCGACCTTCTGTGAATGATCGCAGCAGCCAACTGCATTGAGAGCGCCGACTACAACGCTCGGATGCAAGAGTCCAATGGTTGGCGACCCCAAGACCGCAATCCTTATTCTGGCGTAGGGAAGTTGTCGTCAACAAAAACCTCATCTCCGATGGAGATTGACACTGTCAATCATCGTGATCAGTGGATCCATTTGACTTGCAGGAAGCCAGGTCAAATCTCATGCAATAGACGAAAGTGGCAAAAACAAGCCAAAACGTGGAGGAATGCACAGAAGAAGAGTAAAGAGTTAGGAAACAAAAAAAGGACAAGAGTACACGGCAAGGCCCCCGCCCTGTCAAAAACCTTGCGCCAACCGATCGTCCATCCAAGCAGCTCACATCGCTACAGACAAGGATTCCTGAGATCACAAAGTTCAACGAGGGATGCAAGGACGAACAACAGGCAATACTACTATGAGTACAATGGAGGGGTTGTAAAAGTCGCATAACGGTACCGGCACTACTCGGTAAAGGAGCTTCTTAAAGTTTTGTTAGCGATGACATAGTTCAAAAGTTGGGTTTGCAAACAAAACCATGTGTTTTCAGTAAAAAATTGTTACCGGACGACTACATATTTGTCAAAATCTCAAGCCACTCCCACTGTAAATCAAAGATGTGTATGGCATAGAGCTCTTGAGAACTTGCCAAATGAGCCACCACAAAATCATCCACGGTTGAGATGTCCTATGACGGCACAATCCGCAAGTTGACTGGAGCAGTGGACCAGTCTACGTCAGCATTAATGGCAGAAAACAACAGCTGCCTCTGGTCGAGTGACACGACGCAACGGCGGTTACGGGAAGCAGCAGAGGTGGAAGCAACAAGGGAAGCTGCATTGGCCACAAAATATCAGCCTATATCTCCTGACGTGGCCAAGAAACATCTGAAGTGCGGAGTCCAAGTGTGGCTAGTCCAGGTGGAAGCAGGAGAAGCGGAAGAAATCACAGCGGCCGAGGCGACACTAACGGCCTCGACACCTGAGAAGTTTGTGGTAGTACCGAGGAAGTGTGCATAGCTTGTCGAGGAGTTTGAAGGGTTTTTTCCCGATGAACTACCTTGGGAGCCACCACCGCAACAAGAAATCAACCATCAGATGTACCTGAAACCGGGTAGCAGACCAATGATGAATGAGACCTACTGGACGAGCGATTACGAGCTGGCGAACTCAAGAAGCAACTGGACGAGATGTTCGATGAGGGGTTCATTAGACCTTCCTGGTCACCCTATGCAGCACCTATACTTTTCATGAAAAAGAAAACCACAGAGATACAGATGTGCATGGAAAACCAAGCATTGAATGATGTCACCATCAAGAACTGCTAACCCCACCCGCGAGCAATTGATTTTTCTGATCAGCTCTGAGGGGTCCGAATTTTCAGCAAAATTGACCAATGCAGCAACTATCATCATGTTTGCGTAACTGATGAGGGTGACGGGAAGACGGCATTCCACATCATACATAGCACTTCGAGTTCACGATAATGCCATTTGGACTCATGAATGTTCGCACAGTATTTACAATGGTGATGAACAATACTTTTTGTCCGTACCTAGGCGGCTTTGTTGTTGTGTATCTCAATGACATCCTCATGTACAACCGGACCTCAGAGGAGCACAATGGACATCTCCAAAAAGTTCTCGAGATTCTACAAAGAGAGATTAATTTTGTTAAAAATCTCTCGAAATGCGACTTTGGTCACCGTTCCATCGAGTTCTTGGGCCACATTATCGGCGGCGGATGGATCACCTTGGACCCAAAAAAGGTGGAGGCGGTCATTGATTGGCCAATGTCCACAAAGTTTTGGGACGTGCAAGAGTTTTTAGGTTTCTGCAACTACTACCGTCAATTTGTAAAGGACTACGCATGAGTGTCGGCGCCTTTCTCCAATCCGACCCGGAAAACCACTGAGTGGATTTTGCAGGGACAACGAACAAGAAGCATTCAGTTCTTTGGGAAATGCTCTAAGCTTGGCACTACCCTTGCGATCGGTGGATTCAGCGGTGGATTATGTCATGACCACCGACGCGTCTGATCAAGCTGTAGGCACCGTACTCCCTTAAGAAAATGACGGTGGCAAACAGCCAGTCGCGTACATGTCCCAAAAACTATGCGGAACAGAGTTATGTGGTGTACGTGAAGGAGATGCTTACAGTCATACATGCATTCAAGACATTGCGGTGTTACTTGGAATGTTGATGATGCATTGTCTACACTGACCGTCACGCCCTAAAACATCTCAAAACCCAGCCAAATCTAAGCCTTTGACAAACTCGATGGATTGAGTACCGACCTGAAAAAAACAAGTCCAACAGATGCTCCAAGTCAAAGACCGGATTTGATGGCCGAGATCAGCACGCTGCTCGTCAAACGAGACCCATAGTTCACGAGGCTGTTTGTGAAGGATTACAAGGACTTGGAAAATAACAAAAAAAACCAAGTTCTGGTTCGACGACCCCTATTGGTGACAGCAATTCACTTACTAGAACGTTGCTCTTGCAAACAAGGAACTGCAAATGATGCTATTGGAGGAATTCCACAACACCGGTTCAGGTGGACATTTTGGCAAGGACGCGACGCTCATGAAATGGGCAGAGTACTTGTTGTGGAACAAGATGGCGGCATTTTGCAAATTGTACGACACATGTCAGAGGCAAAAATCATGTCACACGCGGCCACCTGGCCTACCTTAACCTGTACCCGTTCCGATTCAACCGTGGGCCAACATCAGCATGAACTTTGTGAAAGGTCTGCCCGCCACCCCAAATGGATATCACGCCACCCTCGTTGTGGTGGACATATTTTCTAAAATTTCACACTTCATTTCTACAACATTCACCGTCACTGCAAAGGGAACAACATGGCTGTTTCTAAATCAGATTTTGCGGCCACGTACCATCATCAGCGATAGAGACAGTGATTTTCTAACCGTTTTTAGCACGAACTGATGACACCTTATGGGAGTTGGGTCTAGCTATCAACGGCGTTCCATCCTGAGATTTACGAGCAAACGGAGCAGTCCAATTAAACGCTCAAACAACTCCTCCACACTTAATGTGAGCCGCACGGTGCCGATTGGGCAGCAAATGTACTGACCGCCGAACTTGTGTACAATTCCGCCACTTCCACTGCACATGGAAAAACACCTTTCGTGGTTGTGTACGTCAATTTTCCCGCCACACCGGCTAGATTATAGAGTTAGTGAAACATCCCTGCGGTTGATATCTACCGTAGGAACTTCATGAGCATCTTGGAAGAAACACGACAGACCCTTGCGAAGACTCAAGCAGTTATGAAGCGGGAAGCCGACAGATAGTGCAGCAATATTGCATTCAGCAGTAGCGATTGCGTCCTCCTCATCTCTGCGAATGTAAAACTCCGAGGACAAGACTTGGCGAAGCTCAAATCCTGATAGTTGGGACCATTTGAGATCAAGAAAATGCAAACCCCACTCGTCGCTCAACTTCAACTCTCTGACAGCATGGTGATCCATCCTACTTTCCACATCAGCAAACTCAAGCACTACCGAGACCCCAATACAAACTCTCCGACAAAGACGTCACACCTTCACCTCCTATGCACATGGATGGAGATATTGCGTACGTCATTAAAGATATCCTTGGACATCAACGCCGTGGAAGAACAGCCAAGGATCTGGTCAAGTAGCATGGTTACGGCGGCGTGCTCAACACCTCGGAGCCCTACGACAACCTTCGAGTCGTAGATCATCTGATCGATGGCTGTTTTTGCCGACCTTGGCTGACATATGGTAGCATGTTGGTTTTTATCTCACATCTCTCACCTGTACTCTGTTGTGTCCTCCCGGCTTGTGTACATCGGTGTGCAAATGACTGACGACGAGACGTGATGCTGATGGAGTGTCGTCCGGTGGAGCCGACGCATAGGCCTACATGCAGTTTGCTAGAGCCTCCTCCCTCCTTTGTGCTCAGCTCCATCGACAAATCTCCTCGGCAGTCATGCCGCCGGCAGGTACTATCGCTGTATATGCTGCTTGCACACGTCCAGCGCCGTGTCTAATTGCACTATCGTGTTTGCAGCAATATGTCATGCTTAGGGGCCTAGTTCCATGATTTTTGGGCACTGTTGGTTCCGGGGATTAGTGTAGACACTGTCTGGGTTTAGGCAGCCATAACTCCTCACTTGCACTTTTCTAGCTAATTGTGACTGCACCACTCAGTTTGCAGCGAGCATGTTATGGTGTGGTCCTATTTTCAGGCAAAACAGACGACGCCCGGATTTGGGCTCTCGGCCGTCTGGCAAGGCTCACCGAGAAAACCTGCCTGCTTGAAAATAGAGTTGTTTTCTGATTGGCTGGTGAATTGAGTAACAGGTCCTACCAAGCTGGGGGCTGCTAGTTCTTGGAGGGTTCTCCCATTGTGTCTCATTCTTCTTTCTTAATCAGTCACTTCCAATTTTGACCTGCTTTGTGGCGCTAACACTGGCGCACACATCTCTGAGTAACAAACCCAGAGCACTCAGACTTTGACTCTAGAGCAGCAGACTGAGGGGGCAGTAGACTGAGCAACAAGCGTGGAAGACTGCACGCTGCATCAATAATGCAACTGTCCTAACCTGCGCTTAAGAATAGTTTCTAGCTTGGTATCAGAGCCAAAGCACAGCAAAAGAAGCAGAAAACTGGTGTATAGGTTCCTGACTACGCCGGCGGACCCACATACGCGCCATTGCAGGGAAAATGCTGCCAGAATTTTCTGGGCAGCATTGATCCGCCTGGTGGCAGTGTCAGATTTTTTCCCACGGCCACCGGGCCAGGGGAAATCATGCCGGATTTTTTCTGGCAGCACTGACCCCCATGTGTGACGCAAGGAGGTGAGCGGCAGGCCGCGTCAGGCATCTGCAGGCGACGACGCACGTGGTGACATCAACCAGGTGCAGTGAGTGGCAGCAATAGCAAGCTGCAGCAGTAACCTGCAGCAGCCGCAGCAACAGCTTGCGGCAGCAGAAAGCACTGGCAGCAGCAGCCAGCATCAGCTCACAAGAGCAGCAGCTCGTAGCTCAGAGCAATAGCAGCCCGCTGCAGCAAGCAGGAGCAACAGCTGGCAACAGCAGCTCGTAGCAGCAGCAGTGCGTAGCAGCAGTGAGCAGCAGCAGCAGCCGGCTGCAGCAGTAGCAGCAGCTATCAGCACTTATTGCACCAGCTGCCAGTAGTAGCAGCAGCTACAGCTGCTCACAGCCCGCTGCTCGCATGAAGCAGCGAGCTATGAGTAGCAAGTTCGCTACGCGTAGCTTGCTACTCAAAGTGAGCAGCGAGCTCATTGTGACAAACGAAGGGCATAAAACCGTGGAAACACACAAAAAAATCCCCCACCCTGTAGGCGGCCCTAGTGCGGCTACATCCACCACCACAACCACTACAACAGCCACAATAGCCGCAGCAGCACCCAATAGCTTAGTGGCAGCAGTAGTAATAGCAACACCTGCTGCTAAAGCAACAGCAACAGTAGTTTCTACTGTTGCAACAACAACCATAGCAGAAGCAACAGCATCTACAATAGCAGCAGCAACTATACTAGTAGCGACAATTGCTATTGCCATAGCAGCAGCTACTGTCGCAACAACAACTACACCAGCAGCAGTAGCAATAGCTGCAACAGCACACCAGCAGTAGTAGCTATAGCACCACACAAGCAGCAGCTACGTTGCAGTTGACACAGTAGCAACTCCAGCAACTGCCGCTACTGACGTCAGCCATCCTCAGTTGACGTCACTACTTATGTCAAAGTTGACGTAAGCAACAACAAAAAAATCTACGGCAACAACCCTATACATAACCCAGCAGCATCTGCTGATGCAAGCCATCGTAGGCTGACGTCACTGCTGAAGAAAGCAGCACACAAAAAAGGGAACAGGGAGGGGTAACAAAATACCATGGTAGAGAACAAAGCCGGGTCCTCCTCTATTGGAGGATCCCCCTTCTTGCAACAACTATAGCATTTCAGTAGCATCCGCAGCTACCGCAACTGCAACAGCACTAGGAGCGGTAGTAGCAATAACAGTATCAGCAATACCAGCAACAGCAGCAGCAACCGCGACAATAGTAGCAGCAATAGTCATAACAACGACTACAGCAGCAGCAAGAACAGTAGCAGCAACAGCAGCAGCAACCACAATAGCAGCAGTAATAGCAGCAGTACCAACACCTCGCAAGCTTTGTCGTAGGTCATGCTGGCACAACAGATCTACTCGCCGCTTTGCGCCAATACCTCGCAATGCTACAAGAGCAGCTGGCGACAATGCAGCTGCCAACACCGTTGCCGCGGTAACCGCCGCAATAGTAGCAGCAACAGCAGCCGCCACAACAGTAGCAACAACGTCAGAAAGCACCTTTTGTTCCACCCGGGAACGTGAGCCCTGCGGTCTCCTACGCCATGCAAGATCTAGCACAGCAACACACCCTACGCCAATAGCATACGGTGACGTCAGTCCTAGGGCCCACTATAGGTGCAAGCCATAGGCCAAAGGAATTCAAAACCCCGCCGCCACCACTTCAGGCTAGCGACCAGTTCCTGACCTAGGACCTTAGCTTCCAGATCTGGGCACAGGGCAAGAACTTGTGGCCCTACTACGTCCTACCCATCGACTCCACCCAGGTCCACCAGATGTATGACGCTGGTCACGCCGTCCATGCCCTTGTCCCTGTGGCCCCTCCAGCTGCATGTCTCACCCTTGAGCCCTTCCTCGGCGACGTCACCACTCGAGGTCTCCCTGACCAAGTAGCGAAGTGGCAGGTATTCACGCGCCCTCATCGCCTATCCAGTGACGACAAAACCAGCCGCTTGATCTGAGAGTTCAATTCCCTCCACATGGGTGAGACCAAGAGGGTCACCTCCTACTGATAGCATGCACAGGACATCCTGCGCCGCCTCGGAGATGCCCCACCACCCCCTCTCTCTGCGCTTCTGAGTATCAAGTGCAGAGCCACCGACCCGTGCTTTGACGTCTCCATCCATTACTCCCAGAACGTCCTCACTCCGATGGCTGCCCAGGTTAACCACATGCCCTAGGCATACGATCTCTTCCTCCGCATAAAAGAGGCTCGTCAGGAGTCACACATCCATTGCACAGACTCCCTTGCCTCTTGTGCCATCGCCTCTGTAGCCGTTGCCGCCCCAACAACAACAGCGTCTTCCGACGTTAGACCATTTGGCAAGAAGAAGCACAGGGGCAAGAAGAGCAAGGGTCCTCAGCAGTTGTCTAGCGAATCCGGCAGCGCTAGCCTCGTCCGCCACAACTGTGGCAAATCAGGACACGGGTGGTACACATGCCCGCTCTCGACTGACGAGGCTCGCGTCATTGCCACCATGCGTCCCTAGTGCAAGCGTCGCCTTGCCACCACTACCATGACTATTGGTGGGAGGCATCTCAGAGCTGCGAGGAGGACTGATGTTAGGAGAAAGATGGACGGGAGAGGGTCTGAGAGAAATTCATAATTGGCATACCGGTTTCGGCCGGGTGGCCTTCATCAGTGCCTTTGAGAAAAACTACACAGACAATGCTAGTAAAATACTAGCCAAGGGTCCATCAGCGACGCGTGAGAACCAGGCAAGGGTTCTGGGTTTTTCTCGAGGTTCTACTCATGGATCTAAGACCCATGTAGCATCCGGTGGTTTACCGGTGGTCACCCATCAAGCCTAGAGGTCCCAAGGTAGGTCCTAATTTTTCTAGGCAATCTCCATGCCAAGATAGCACGGCCCGAGAACACGGACGCATTAAAGTGCTTGAGTCGACGTGAAAAACGTCGTAGATGTAAACCTAGTTTTAACCCTTCTGCTCTTGGAGTGAGGAGGGTTTTTAAAACAAGAGGTCGTGCGTTGGTCGACTGTGAGGCAGGAGGGTTTTTCTGTTGGAGCCGAAGAATTTCTTCTTGGCGATGGGTGTGAAGAACCTGTGAGAAAATAGGACGGAGAAATTTCTGAGGGTAGCCGCGTGCTCGTAGGCGAGCGAAGAACTTC
>SZWC01008168.1:0-14750 GCA_023375785.1 Penium margaritaceum
TATACATATACATATACATATACATATACATATACATATACATATACATATACATATACATATACGTACACATATACATGTACATATACATATACATATACACATACATATACACATACATATACATATACGTATACGTATACATATACATATACATATACATATACATATACATATACATATACATATACATATACATATACATATACATATACATATACATATACATATACGTATACGTATACATATACATATACATATACATATACATGTACATATACATATGCATATACATATACATATACATATACATATACATATACATATACATATACATATTCATATACATATACATATACATATACATATTCATATACATATACATATACATATACATATAGGTCTCTTGCCTCTATTGATAGTGATGCTAAAAGTTATCTCTCCTTTGCTTATGATGCTTATAGGGGCTCTGTAGTTTCATGCATTGCCATTCAAGTGCTTGCCACTACTTGTTGTGGAAACAAAAATCCAACTGGCTTTCCCAACACTTGTTGGTTGTCAACTAATGCTGGTAATGCAAAAAGGACTCTTAGTACTATTGGCTCTTCTATTAAGGCTTCCAATATTCTTAAAAACACTACCAAGGCACTTGTGTCTATGGGTGGTGTACACAAGGATCTTGCCAATAGAGGTCATGCGAATAGACTTCCGTTGCTCGCAATGCCCCTTGGGCACATACTAGTTGTAGAAATGCTTGCAAAGCTTGTGTCATTTTTGGCAAAGCTTGAAAGTGCACCATTGATAGATAAAAAAACCGTGTCAGGATTGGGAGGCAGCAGACTATGTCATGTAGCTCTTGCATGCATCAAAGAGAAAACAAAAAAATTCATTGTAGCCCCTTAGGATGGCGTTAAACATGTCCTTTGATGTGTAAGTACAATACATTACTATAGCATTGCAAAACTCTCGTGCCATTAAAAGTGCTTAAAGCGCGTGGCTGAGTACCATGTCGAGTTTAGACGTGAGTGAAGCATGAGAGAACAACTTTTCTTCTTCTTTTTGGCTGCGTGCAACCTTTTTAGTGCCTTGAAGCCTTGTTGAGGTGTGCCATGGTTGGTTAATGCCATGACAGATCGCTTCATGATGTTAAAAGCCACTAACCTGGCCCGGATTTTTGCCAACTTTGATTAAGAATGACAACTGCACCCTCAAAGTTTTATCATGCAAAGGCGCAAGTGGGCCTTGAATTCATGGGACAAATGGAAATGGTAGTTGTTCTTCAACGATGATGAGAGGAAGGAGTAAACAATGGAAGCAAATAGTCTTGAGAGGGATGATGGATATGGTCGAGGTGAGCGATAACTTTCTACCTTTAATGCTTCAGCATGGCGTAGTCAAAACTCTAATTAGAGACTATAACTGAGAACCAGAAAAGCCTCTGATAGAAATAGCTTATGAAAAAACTACCCGTGGAAGTTGGAGAAGCTTCCTTTGGAAGAAAGCTTTCCTCTAACGGAGGCTTAAGCCAACAGAAAATCAAGGTGGAGAGGAAGCTCTCACGGAAAGGAAGCTTCCTATGGAGAATTTTTTCTCAAGCCATGGTGCAAAACATCAACCGTTCACCTTCATCTCAATAGACTGTCAATCTATAATCATTACTGTTATGGTGATCAACAGCTTTCATTGATTTTTGACAAGCGTGAGGATTCAAAGGTTACGGATACTGTAATGGCTTGCAACTACAAAGCCACATGGTCACTTATGGTGTGAAAACCACAATTATGATGAAAATTTACTGTGTACCAAATGAAGCTTCTTTGACCACCACTAAGGCATGCAACTTGCTAGGGCCGCAAGCACAAAAGGTGGCGACCCTCGCACACTCAATTTTCTTGAGTGGTTTATCTTCAGGAGCTTATCTTCAGTGATTGATCCTCAGTGTATCATCTTCAAATTTCAACGCCAATCAATCTCACCACCCTCTATAACCTATATAAGCCGTGCTCTACCTGATACCCTTGGTGTAGGTTCATTCTAGAGATCTTTGAAAGGCTCGTGTAAGCTTGCCTTTGCCTGCCAGGCTGGGAGGAAGATAACGTGGTGGTTTTTGCAAGACCCGAGAGAATCAAATGACAACTTAGTGAGCTTAACATGTACTGGTATTTTGGCAAGGATGTGGCCTTGACATCGTGAACACCTTCCATCACAGTCGATGATGGCCGAGACCCTTGCGTGGACGGCCTTGACTGCCTAGCAATGTGTTGTGCCCTAGTTTGCGGCTAGAAGATACGTCAAAGCATGGAGCTAAGCTCTTTTTAGCTGTTGTCTATTGGATACATCTTCTACTAGTACTTTGCACTTTTAGCAAGATACTATTCTACATTTTGAATTTTTGTTTGTGGGAAACACAATAAGATTATGGAGTAGAAAGGACCTCCTTGATGGACTAAAGGCTTCGTAGTGAGGCACTAGTTGTTTTTGCGTGTCCACCCCCCTTCCAATCCCAACAGCTATGATTCCAATTTACCTAATAACAGTTTGTAGAGGGTTACGTGAGTGAGGGCCTCCAAAAAGAATGGTTGGCCAAGATGGCTCAAGCAACGGCTGAAATCCAAAAAGGTGGATGTCGTAGTGTGATCTAATGAGGAATGCATCGTTTAATGCCAGAATAATGAACAATGTTTTGTGCCTTGGTGATGTCATGGGATGGACGTGGCAAAAAATGTGTACGGTAAGCAATGACTGTTTATGGGACTACTATTCTTCAAGTTTCAAGAGAAATGGGAACAATCTGAAGGCCCTCCTTTTGCCCATGTATTTAAATACTGAAAAACAAGTTTGGGGTGATCAACACATTTTTCTAAGGATGGATTTGTGCCATTGACTTGTTTAGAGTTTGCATAAAAATATAAATAAAATTTTAGGCAATCAAGCTTTGATACATTTGAAATGTTGATGTACAAGAAGAAGGATGATCGCCTTGTTTTTTCACTCAAATCATAACGAAAAACCTTTCCATTCCTTAACTGATTTTATCTGCAAACCTTCAAACAATTAACATATGTAGCCTGATAGAACTAGTTTCTCACCATGAATATACAATGAAAATTGTTTTCATTAAATTTCATATTCTTTTTAAAACTTACTTCAGAAAAATGAAAAGAGAAGATGACAAAAAGTATTGTTATATGAGATTTCTCTATATGATGTAATGAGTTTTATATTTCATTTTCATGACATTAAAATCCATGAAGTTAAACATGCAGTGGGATAATTTGAATTGAGAATTTTAAACAATTTATCTCCTATTAAATCAATTCATGATGTTTTCCTTCAGAAAAACAAGAGCATTAAGGTTTTAAAAAGGTTTTGTTTTTATGTATACTGTAACTTGCGGATTATGTGAGAAGAATGTTTTTCATCATGAGTTATGTGTATAATGAGTTTAAACAACTTGCATAATTTACGGTAAACGCAAGACATTACAAAGTACGTATAGAACACACATGTAATATTTTAATTTGTATTCAAGTTAATGTGATATGTATTGAATCATTGATGTGTTTAGAAAAAAATTTCAAATTGATTTGTTACGGCCAATCAATACACTTCATTTTCTAGTTTTCATTTAAAAATTTTAAGCACTTTTCATACGTCAAAATTGATTGATCTTAAAAGTTTTTAAAATGCAATCTTCACTTATATGTTGAGCAACCAAAGAATTATTTCACAATACATTACTTATCAAAGACAGTGGAGCTTTATAAACATCCTCTTTGCATTTTGGGTGTAAATGAAAACATAGAAAGTGAAATTTATCTTGAAACGTTTCCAAATATTTTTCAAATTTGAAAAGATGTCCTTCATACTTCATCTTTCAAAATCCATATCCGTGAATATCCGTAAAGAAACAAACATTAGCGAACATGTATAGCAGTTTCATTGAAGTGATACTTCAAAACAAAAAATGGTGAATCCAACAAATCGCAAATCTGAAACTTTTTACATACTTCTCAAATCACGTTTCGATTTGCGAAGTGCGGGTTCTCTGAAATAAGTGTAAATATTTTAGCAATTTCCTGAAGACATCTCACATAAAATTCAGAATAATTGTGATGCTTTACATTGTGGACATCTTTTGTCATAATCTACTATGTATTCACTTATGTACTTAAACATGATCTAGTTTCCGCTATGAAACCCCTCTTAATCATTCCATATCATACATGAAGTGTTTGTGAGTGGGTCGTTTTCGGTGGTACTGGCAGATTCTACCCAAATGCTTTACATTAATGTTGTATATGCATCATTTATCACAATTGTAATCATTCATTTATAACGTATCGTTCAATGCATTATTTGATGACACAAACACTATATGATTCAAGGAGGATACGTTTCCATTTTTTTGTAAATCTTGGATCCTCTCTAGCTACACGTTGGAACCATTACGATGGGAAAATAGACTAGATTGTTGCGAAGTTACAGAAATTTAACCTAACATACGCTCTTAAAATGTTTGGAGAGGGTCTCTTATTATCGGAAGATACATCTTTGATCCTTGCATACCATCTCGAGAGCAAAGATGTCATTGAATTATGTGTGTGGGCAGGAACATAATTGAAATGATAAAACAAAGCATAAAACGTTCATTGCGATGCCCTCAAAAAACTATTTGTTCTTTCACCCCTCCTTTATGTTGAAAATTGGCATGCAATCCGTACTTCAAAATACTCTAAGAAGAAAGCATTATTCGAGTCAGAATAGTTGGAGAACGTGTTGGCCTCTTTTTTGTAAGTGATACATGAAATCTATATCCATTTTTATCATTTTTCAATATTCAGCGTCGATTTGTGGCCTTAGCATCATTCAATTTTTTCATAAATTTAATGTTTCCTCATCAGGTACAATGTTTTGAGGTAGATGAAAGTCCATCAAACAATGAGAAAACAAAAGAATGAATTGAAAGAGATACATATGCAACCTTATAGTTCAGATGTTTACCTTACATTTTAATACTTCTTATGAGCTTTTGTTTTCATTTTTCTTATAGTAGTAATCATGCTCTTAAATTTGAGAAAAGCCTGAATAATGCTGAAGCATTCTAAAATTCATTAGAAGGACCATTTTTGAAAGTTATACTTTCATTTGTGGCATCCATTGTTTGAATTTATCTTTATGTATGTTTTACAATTAATGCAGCAAATGAAAGTAGCAAATTATTTTTGAAAGGTAGTTTTTTTACTGGTACTATCATAATGAGTGAGAATCATTTGTACATATCATTTGAATAGATCAAATGAGTTTCATGTGTAATTGAAAAAAGAGCTCAAATCCATTTTTAATCAAGACAACATTGAGTTGTCATGTAATTCTTAGTGAAGATGTCTTCAAAATAGTCTTGGTAGTACACTTATATTTTATACAATAAAAGAGTTTATTATTTCATGATAACAAACCATGAACTTGTTTGAGTTTTGAATAAGGGTTTGCAAGAAACGAGTGCACACAGCTTCTCCTAAACATAACTTGAGCTCACAATACTCAATCTTAATCACTTGATTGCATTTTTTTGTTAAAAATGGTCTATGAAACAAGCATTTATTGATTTCTGACAAAAGCATTTTTTTATGAAAACCTTTCCCCATATGTGTTCCCTCTTTTGTTATCATTCTCCAACCTCTTTCTTTCTCCCTCTATAGCATCCTTCTTTTCTTTCTGAAGTTTTCCATTCTCATCATTCTTGGATTTGAATTGAATGGAAGCTCAAAGATTTATAACCACGGGCATTTCCTTTTAAGTTTGTGAAACCTCTTGGCATGTAATGGCGTGGTTCACCCATATTGTAATCTAACATGGTCTTGTGAACGTTATAGAATATTAAGTTGGGAGGTAACTGGCAACTAGCATATGATTGGGCTGCTCTTGTTTCTCATATAAACAAAAGGGTAAACTGAACCAGTTAGTTGCACAAGCTTTCTTAAAAGTCTTTGAATTTTCTATATTCATAGAATGCAAGGAGGTTTTTATATTAAAACATCAACATTGCAAGATATTGTGTTTTCAATGAAAAAAAGAGTAAATGTATTTACGTACTAGCATGTGGGTAAACATAGCAAAGGTCATCTTCCTAAAAAAAAGTATCATCATTAGACATTTTGGGTGCTTTAAACCTCTAAAGGTTAATTCAAAAAGTGTTGCCTAGGAAAAATGCTCTTAATTTCTTCTTTGAATAGCTAACATTACATGGAAATCACTTATCTAGTTGTGTTTCAAGCCTACCTTTTTATTCATACACCAACTGAAGGAAACTAAAAATCACATTGGAATCAATTGCTTGTGTTTTTCAATCATGCATTTTCACATCTGCATAACAATTACATTATGTTTTTCTAAACTCCATGGGTAAGATGTTTCACCATGGAAACATTACGTAGAAGCCAAGTTTATTCTAAAATTATTATTAATACTTTATTCTTAGATTTATTTGTTAAATTTTCATGAATCTATTTGTTTTGCTTTTCAATATTGTGAAAACAAAGTATTCAAAAATTCTTGTACATAGTTTTTTTCAAGAAATTCGTGTGTTGGATTGTCGCTTTATGTGTTGTGGAAATTGTAAGGGGTCTTTGATTAAGAACCTATCACCCTAAATTCATAGATCCGTCGAATGTCGTACACCACATGTTTGCACATAGGAGAAGATACCATGAAGTTTTCTTTCATAGATGAAAGGAAACTTACATTGATGAATGGAAGATATCAAGAATCTTTTGAAGCAAGAATGTTCCAACGCAATCATATACACATCATAAGAAGGGCATATTTCCATCATTACTTCTTCTTCTTTGTTTGATTCGTGGTTCGATTCAAACATTTCCTTCAAACCTTATAGAAATGATGATTGAACAAAATCCAGTTTTGTTCCCCATTTCATTGTATGGAAGATTCTTATTAAATGATGTATGCCCTAGATTCTTGCATGTACTTGTTTTGAGACTTGTATATGCCGACTGGTCTTTGTATAATATTGCTAGATGTTAAAATATACAAATCTCGATGATGTAAACCAGGCAAAATCCGCACTACCATATGCATCTTCGCGATGCACTTTTCAAGTGGAGGGAGTTGGGCAATCCGTTGGAGAGAAGCCCCACCATGGGTTCGTGTGCAGCGTCGAACCCTATCCGGGGTCCGCTTAGCGCTAAATCCAATCATCGGTCCACCACCTTTTTGCGCCAACGAGCGCGTGGACCGAACATTGGATTTTGTCTCCAAAACCGTCCTCAAACGTGCATTAACGCCGACACACTTGGCATCTCAACGTGAGTCTTCCTCGGATCATTGCCCTGAGGTCGCTCCTAAGCGAGGGCACATCGTTCCGGTGCAAAAGCGAAAATCTTGAGGTTCCCGATTTACTTCAAAAATCATGTTAAGTGCGGATCTGAAACAATTTGTGATCAAACAACTTCACAGAACTTCTGAAATCGATGCATATGGCACGTTCTCGATGGGAAAAAATACTAATGAAACTTAAAGCAGACTATTTGGCATTGGAGTTACTTGAACCGTCCAATTGGTAAAATGATTCGAAGTGTTGGTGTTCGAGCAAGTGCGAGGACGGTTTCAGGCACAAAACGGGCCCCGGATAGGGTTTGGCGCTTGACGGTTACCCAAGGAGGGGCTTCTCTCAATCCAGTTGAAGGTCCTAGCTCCCCCCTTCCCCAAGGGAAAAGTGCACGCGGCAAGTGCGCGCGGAAGAACTTTTCAGGTATCACGTGTTAGGCGAGAACTCCAACACGTGTGTAAACGTATGAGGGAACCATACAAACTGTCCATTCCTTCGGATCGACCGTTCGAGCTCATGGTGAATCTAGTGTTCAAAACAGCTCTACGTTGAATCTAGTGTTCGTACAAATCCAGAATGTGTTCATGTTTTCACGATACCGCCGTTCGATCTTTGCAAATGACTCGGTCGGATGACATGCGTCGGGAAACGATCTCGGCTGATGGCAAGACCCGAAAACCGACAGTGCAATTCAAGAATTGTGACAATATTAGGCTCTGTTCATCGATCATAACAAACCTCTGCTCAAGTAAGTGAAGAATCAAAGGTTGTCTTCTTTCCTTTAGTGGTTCACACACAGCCGTGCAAAAGAGATGAGACTACCAGAGCTACTTGCATCCGAGCGATGGTAAAAACCGATAGAAGTTAGTCATACCTGTTCATATCAAGATGCTGTGCTGTCTAGGTTTGCATTCATTTGTACAAAAAGAATCTAACAGCTAGATTGGTGAGATACATGCAAAATATACGAATTCCGTTGGATTTGGTTCTGTTGGATGCAGCAAACTTTTGTGTTTTCTCCGGGACCCGTTTTCATGTCATAAAAATAACGGCCGGTAACGGAAGTTAATCCTCGATGTCTCTGGTTCAAGATTCATTAACAAAACAGATCCCATTTTCGCAACAACCAAGACAAGGCCGCAACATAAGCTGCAACTCAGTGAAAGGACAACGCAATACCGACCAGATAGCTGGAAGTTGCCAGTCCTCATTATGCACAAAATGGTTCGTGCACAATCAAGGCCGCGCCTAGCAACTCCCGAGTAAGCTCCTCGACTAAGAAATCTCAGGTGTGTTGCGGTAAACTCTGCGATGCTAATATTCGAGATGGTGATTTTCACCCAAACTGCCATGTTTCTGGAAACGGCTAGTATCGGGTGCTTCGTACGGTGACAGAAGTACACCAGAACCAGCAACGGTTGATACCCTCTTTTCCTGCCATCTTCGAATTTGTTTCCAAGCAGGACATCAAATTTACTTCTACGGCCATGCTCTTTAAGCTGTCGATCAAAGGTACGCTCTTTGTAAGACGTTCCGCGTTGTCGCGACAATGTATACATGGAGATAACAATGAAAATTAACCGGCTAGGAAGAAAAACAGAATTGTAGGATGCAGACCGTGCCCTCCAGAAAACCCAGCTTGAACTGAATTATCCGAGCAGCAATAAGCGATTTAACAACGTGCATTCAGCTCGAAATTTCAACCGGAAGTATGTCAATTCTGTTTTTCGTACGATCATACTACCGTTGACAGTCTCGTGTGATACTCCCAAATTTGCATCAATCGTCGCAACACGAGTCCTGCAAGCAATGAATCGCATGAATCGGAGGGTGGGTATGCGCCAACTAGGTGAAGAAAATCTATAGACTGTTCAAGTAGATTTTCCTTGCTGTTTCTCTTGTCAAGCAGCGGTCAGTGACTGTATCATCACGAGATATTTCAATCGTAGATTTTACCACACAATACCTTAGTCGTATGAGTTGAGTAAGCAGTCACGGCTGGCAACAACCTTTAGTCTCTGCATTCCCCGACATTTGGCAGGGTTTAGGACGCCGGCAAATGACATGTTTTGCCTTTTTGGCTCAAAATTTCAAAGTTTCTGCTGCTTACTCGAGGCATGCATCGAGATTCCAACAGCTTATCCAGTTCACGGGCCAAGGTTTCACGGGCATTTCGATGCATGAAAAATACGTAAGTTAGGGTTGTCGCTCTCCATTGTCATTATTAATCGGTCCACCCTTACCCCCCCCGCGCCATGGCTCCCAAGGCACACGTGGTCCGTCGTCTGTTCCACAGCCCACGATCTATAGCTGCCGCCTTGTCCCCAAAGCGAGTGTCGTGTGCTACATCCCCATCACCCGCCGCGGCCGTGCTATCCCCTCCTAAAGTCCCATCCAACATAACCGTCGTTGGGTCTCGTCCTCCTCTACAAGCTGCACAGGCCGCCGCTGGAAACGAACCGATTGCATCAAGCAATCCGCCAAGCACTGCGTGTCGCTCCCCCCCCAGTCACAAAGGCTAAGACAAAGTGACTGCAAACATATCAGGCCCACCCGATAATGCTTGATGCTCCTAATGCCAGGCAAGCAGGTGCTCTAGCAGCAGCAAGAAGCAGCTAGGGGGTGCTACGCACCCGTCATAACAGTAGTCGCATGAGGTGTTGGGCAGCCAGCAATAGGACATGGAGAAGCACCATCCGTGGTTCGACCCTTTTGACACGGACGTGGTGTTGATGTGTCTGCGGGAGTTCCCGGATACAAAACGCAAACTGCTGACATGGATGAACGCTATCTACGACAACTTCACCAAAGACGTCAACCGCCGGCTTGAGCTTGAAACGGGAGCAAGGACCCGCCTGAACACGTCTACACTCGGCAGCAAGTTTCGATGAGGGTGCGCAATTTGAAAGCCAATTTACGCTCGTTGATTGAATCTGCAAACCTTAGTGGGGCGTGTTGAACAGATGGGAAGCCGGTGCTCGACCAAGCATGATGGGATGAGTTCCGCAATGTTGATAAGTTTGGATGGCCTGCATTCTCTGACCACATGTTCCAATGGTTAGAGGCGTGTTATGACGCGTGGCCACATGAGGCCGCCACTAGACGTGGTGCGGCACATTTCTTACGCGCTGCTAACCATGCACCACGGTGGCAGGCTAGGCCGCGCATAGTGGTGGGCTCATTGCCCCCCCTCTGATAGCCAAACCTAATCAAGTGCCTTTGCTTGAAGCAGCGCCTATGGTGAACGGCAGGGAGGGGGAGGTTGTGGTTGTAGAGGGAGGGGCTGATTTCAGCCCAGGGGGAAGGATGATGATGGGGACCTATTGTTCCTTGGGGAAAGGAACGCTGCCCGCATTGAGGACTTGAACGAGGGGCCTGAGGCGGACGAGGTGCATCCGCTAAAGATTGAGCCTCTCGTAGATGGGGACGATGTCTGCGACATTGTTGCGCGTATTCGGGAAAACCCGGTCAACGTAGCAAACGCCCTTGTCCGGGCAGTTCAAGACCAGGAGGTCGTCTTTGACAAAGCACACGTGCGAGCCATTGTGCAACGGCAGTTTGCAATTGGTGGAGGGAGGGATGGGGGAGAGGGCCAAGGAGTGGATGCAGTAATACATGGTGGAGAAGAAGGCGTTGTAGTAGCAGCGGATCCGTATCAGGGAGCAGTTGGCAGACGTCGCCATGCACCTCCCAGAGGTGCCGTTGGTGATGGTGGACCTAACCCTACAGATGATGGTGTTGGAGGAGGCATTCATGGTGTGAAAAACAGTGTTGGCGGAGGTGTTGAGGGAGGAGGCGGAGGGGGAGCACGTGAGGGAGAAGCGGGAGCTAGAGGTGTAGGATTTGGAGGAGATAAAGCTGATGTTGAATGGGTAGGTGGAGGAATAGCTGGAAATAGTGGAGGTGTTGGCAATGGTACGGGAGTTTAAGAGGCAGATCAGGGAGTGGGAGGCAGAGGTGGACGCGTGGGAGGGGAGGGTGGACAGGGAGGCGGAGCAGTAGGGGTTCAAAGGGTGCTAGAGGAGGGCTTTGCCTTTGGTGTGTACCGTGGTCGTGCAGGGTTAAGCGCTGGACAAAGCCTTGCCAAGGCTGCGTTGGCATTTAAACATAATGTGGAGAGTATGCATGGTGGGGACCAACCAAAATGGATGAAGATGGCGTCCAACATAGTGGCCAACTTCCTCGACATTCCACCGTCAAAGAAGGCCGCCATTCTGAAGAAACTCAGCCGCACGCTAAGGATGGCGAAGCTATTCTACAACACTGATAGGGTCACCCAGAAGCATTGGGTGGACTAAGGGATGTTCACATCCCCCCTGCGCCTCTTCCTCATGTTGCCCATTCCTTGTCCTTCCTCTTGCTTGCATTGGTATTCCATTTCTTGCAATTAATTTGAGCATGTTGCCTTTGTAGGGAACATGCTCATATGTGAGCTTGTTCCCTTTGTAGGGAACATGTTCCCATTTGTTGCAATTAATGTGAGCATGTTCCCTTTGCATGTTCCCTCACGCACAATCCTCTTTTGCTTTCGTGTTTGTGCTTGACTACATTGTGTAGTGTCGCAGGACTTGGGTGCAATGGGGACCGCGGTGTTCATGCAACAAGAGAGCAATGTGTTCACCTTTGTGTTAGGATTTTTTGTGTGCTACCTGCTTGTGCTTGTGAGGGACCTGTCGGCATGTGCAGCGTGTAGGAACGGAGCACAAAATAGCCAAGTGCGTGCAGCTCATGGTGGTGGATATGCTCCTAGCAAGCGGTTAGTTGCAACTAATGTAGTGACAGCACAAATGCTGTCATAAAGCCTCTTTGCCGGATGATTCCAAATATTGCATGCTTGCAGACTTCTGCTAGTGATCATTCAAACTTTTGTGTGCACTTCCGCCTTGCCAACTCAATGGCCCTACAGAAATGACACAATGATATCCATATTCAAGTGCAAATCCATTAGTTACATTACGTTCACATGTTACATTGAAACATTGTTATTGACTTTATGTGAAGAAATATCTTGCAATGGACAAAGTGGACATGAAAGACAGAGAAGTTGACATTGGGTTGAGTTTCATAGAAAAGAATACAATTCTAGGTGGCTCTCAATAGCATCCTCTCCGTGTTGTAGGCTAACCACATCTCCCTAGCAATTCCATCATGCACTGCACGTGCTTCTAGAGGGGCATCGTCATCGTTGAATGCATCATTCGTACCCGGTTGCCATGCTTTTGCTTGTGCTATGTTGAGCACGCAGTCCTCGTTCTACCGACGGTGCTCATCGCCAAACTTGACGAAGATGTTGTGAAGGATGCAACAGGTAATGACGATGTCCGTCTGGGTAGCTATGACATAGCCCTGCATGTCATTGAGGATCTTGAACTTGAACGTGAGCTGCCCAATCACGTGCTTTACAGTCATCATAGACAGGAGTGGCACAAGTTGAATAGTTCCTGTGCTATCAACGGCTCTGCCTGCTCCCCTCCCACTACCTCCTCTTGCTGGTGGTACCAAACACCACGATATGGTGTGAGCAGCTCAGTGGACAAAGGATATCCGGCAGTGGCCAAGTAGTAACGACCGCGTGGTGTCACAGAGTCCCCTTGTCTGGCACTCCTTTACACTCGCGCGTCGTGTGCACTCCCCTCCCAACCAGCCTTCACCCATGCAATAGTTTTGTCAAAGTTGACGGAGATGAAGACGTTTAGGCTCTTTTGCCCCCTTAGGGGAAAAAGAGCCTAAACAGTGCTTGGTTCCACTAAAGCTCTTGGTCCTGTAGGGGAACCCATGCGCGGACGTGGGTGCCATCAATTGCACCGATGGAGATCTTTAACCATGGCATGTACCTTGCACTACGGGCCACCTTGGAGGGGATGGTGTTGGGGTCATGTTGTGTGACGACGGCTGGTCCAAGAGTCAAAAGTTTAGCCATGACACGTCCGAAATGCTGACAGATAGTCTCTTTTGAGTGCTCGTACATTTCGGCATCTCGCCTCTGTCCCTTTCCCCCAACCATGTCCGCCAAAAACATGGCAACAAATTCTGCCACGGAAACATGGCGCGTTGGTGTGAGACCCACCATGTGTAGCATGCCCACAAGGGCATCAAATTGCCACTGGTCGATTCCCAAGACCTCGTACACATGCACTGCATTTGCCTCCCTAGTTAGGAGATCAAAGGTGAAGTTGTGGCCAGTGAGGGGGCGAGTCACATAAGATTGCTTGAGGTATGGCAAAGCGGCATAGATGCATAAGAAGAGGGAAAACATGACATTGTGCTCCATGAGGACTTCCTTAGCTGCCTCAACATCCCCAATGTCCACTTCTGCATCCATTGCACACTAAGGATGTTGCTCTGTTGAGGAGACTGCCGCCTGTTTTTGAGAGGGTGCGCTAGTCCACCTAAGTTGGGAGGGACCCCATGCACAGTTAGGGCTTGTGTGGGCACATGCACCCCTGCACTAAGCTTGGGACGCGTCATATGTCTGCGCAAGGGGGAGGGGAGCCCTCCCAAAGTTAGGGTTTGTGTGGGCTGACAGGCGGCGCTCGATTTGCTGTGGTTTGCGCAACGCCTTAAACAAAGTTGAGCGAGCCTCCGTCTTTGAGGCGGTACGGGTCTTTGGCCTTGGGACATGAATCCTCTTCTTGCTTCAGTTCAATGTCCATCTAACACAGCTGCTTCTGTTCGACGTCGACTCCCCCACAGTCTGCAAGAGCGGACCCCTTAGGCCTGGCTCTCTTTGACCTTGCGCTCGCCCAAGTCCTTGAGGTGGCCTTTCAGACCCTGGTAGCAGCAGACTGCAAGAAGAGAGAACACGTAGGTACCTTCCAGGACAACGCGGCCATCTGCAACCCGCCGCAGCTGTTGGGAGCATGCATGGTGGCCATGGCCGTGACCGTAGCACGGAGGGGCCTCCGGGTGCAGCAGGGGAAGTGCATGGTGTGGCATGGTACGACCGCACATTTTGCGTCCCCACTGGTTCTACTTCCATTTTGATGAGTTTTTGTACACCATGGAGGAACCAAATGGAGCGGATCTTATGACCATTGTGCTACCATGCCTTGCTATGATGTGCAATTTTTCTCAACTCATTTGCTGTTTTCTCTTTTTCCTCGTTTTTCAGTAAGATGGAATGGGGATGTAGGTGTTTGGGGTGACTACATACATACATACATAAACACATGCATACATACATACATACATACATACATACATACATGCATGCATGCATGCATGCATGCATGCATGCATACATACATACATACATACATACATACATACATACACACACTCACACACATACATACATACATACATACATACATACATACATACATACATACATACATACATACATACATACATACATACATACATACATACATACATACATACATACATACATACATACATA
>SZWC01008168.1:15912-23412 GCA_023375785.1 Penium margaritaceum
TGTATGTGTGTGTGTGTGTGTGTGTGTGTGTGTGTGACTGTCCCCAGATGGGAAGGCCGCTTCCAAAGGAGCACGTCACGGAACCATCATGGCTTCGTCTTGAGTTCCCACGGGAGCTCCAGCTGCCATGCTCAAGCAGAACCGCCCAAGATTTGCCGGTGACCCTCTACAACATCTGCAGTTGTCGAAACGTACCCCATCGTCTCGGCGCGCTAGCAATCCTGGGAGTGATGCAATGGTCGCATCACTCTACTGGTGGGGCCTTGGAGCAGTTCGGGCAACAGTGGCTGCGGAGACTTCCTCGTAACGACGAGCCCCGTCTTGTGGAGAGTTGGCAGGAGGTCGCGCGTGACGCTAGGCGACATGCTGCAGAAGCCGCTGAAGAACGGGCCGAGGCGTTCCGAGCCTATCAGCGGTATTAACAAGAGCTCTTCCGCCTACGGGAGGAAGACCTAGCGCATACCAATTCCCATGCAGGTCGACACGTTAACGGTCCATTGGAGTTGCGCTGCGCCGCTCCACGGGCGAACGACCAAGGTGGCGTGAGCCGCACAGTGCTCGTGCAGGGACCGGCTCCGGCCGATGATCCGGCGGTGCAGGAAGCTTATGGCCTGCGTATGCTACTTGGTGACATGTAGGATGGTGATTGCATGCGTAGCGGAGAAGTATTGATTGTGTGTATTTCTTTCAGCTGAATGTAATTACTCTAATTGATCAGATTGCTCCGTTTGTACTGTCGGGAGGAGTTGCCTTAGCAGATGTCGTATCATCCGGTGAATGATTGCCCGTCAGTGATTGCATGCTAATGAACATTGTGGCTAGAGTAGTTGCAGTGGTCACCTTGGGACTCGTCGAAGGTGGAGCAGGGGAGGTGCGAGTCAGCTAGGAAAAGGAACACGCACAATGTATTACCCATACTGATGCGGTGAATGATCCGTCAATTACCCAAGAAAAGGAAATAGGCGAAGTCTCCCTGTTGATAAGAATACACTGGGAAGAAGCGGGGTAAGAGAGCAATAGAGGATGGGAAATGAGCGGGGTTGCCAGAATAGCACAGGGCATACCGCCCTGTGCAACCAAGAGCTGATCCCTGCATGCTGTCAGACCCGATTCCGGCCGATGGCAAAAAAGGGTATAATAGTTTTAATGGTGCGGTAAGCGTGGACTCACTTTTTTTCTGTGATGAGTGTGGCAGGTACCTTCAGATCAGTCTACGATCCAGAGCGCGGTTCTCCAAGGAAGAAGCTGTTAGTTCTCCAACCTAAGGGAAGGCAGCACGGCAACTCGTTATCCGTCCCAACGATTCTCATGACCGCGGTGGTGCCCTCCTGCTAAACTACGAGGCGCAAGGACACCGTGACTATGCCGGTGAATCATTCGGCAAAACCGTTGGCGGCTCAAGGACATGTCTCGGAGAACTCTATGCCTCCAAGAAAGACAAGATGAGGCAAGCTGGCACCATGCGTCGCTATGGGAGAACCCCAGAAGATCCTCCAGGGCTAGACCCCAAGTTTGAGTGGGACTCGGTGGATGATCTGTCCCCGCAACTGTACAACGAAGAGGACAAGATGGACCCTGATGAAGACGAAGAGTTTCACCTACGACGTCTTGAGGAACTTCGAGAGTGGAAGGTTATCTGACAAGAACGGTTGGCCGATGCAACACAGGAAGAACCAGAGGAAGACGACACGCACTAACCCGACGGGCAGCGTGAACTTTTGCAGGTGGAAGACTACATGTCCGACGGAGAGCAGGAGCTTGAAGCAAAAGATGAGCTCGTGATGCTCCATGAGGTCACGACACCAGATGGAAGAACTGTTCACGAGGAAGTGGACATGACACCTGTACGGGATGCACCGCAGCGCCTTGAATTCTCTACCCCAAGGGCATCCTCACCCGCGCCCTCTGTTACCCATGACAAGGAATGTGCAGACCTGGACGATGTCCTGGATGATTAGGCAAGGGAAGAAGAAGCATCGCTGGATCATCCTTTGGTGCAGGCCTTACACGCCTTGCATCAGCCTGTCACCTTCCGTCCTCGAGCATTCCCGTCTCGCCCAATTGTTAACCAGCGTCGGCCGGCCTCGGACAGTGCCGTATCGCCACCACGTACCGAAAGGAACCCGGAGGTCATGGAGCAACGGATAAGGGAAACCTGACGGGAAGGCCCATCTATCATGACCTCACGTCGCCCAGATGATGAGCAACAACCCCAACACCAGCAGCAAACGAATGAAACACCCTCCGTTTTGGGAGCATCGCGACGCCGAGAAGCCCTTGCTCAAGGAGGGAGGCATGCTTCATCCACGCCCGGACCCACCAGACAAGCATGAACCTTGGGAGAAGCGTACATCCTAACGGGATCTATGTCAAGCAAAACCGTATCACCTGTCCAGTCAAAGGTACAATTATCTCATGATCAAGCTAGCAAAGTGACAGCTACACCTATAGCAGGAAGACTCCAACAGAGACCATGAGCAACTGGTGGTTTAACTGCACCTGGGTAAGGATCAGTGGCTCATGGAGGCAAGCAGTACACTTTGCGAGTACAAGTAAGTTCAGCATGACAGCACGTGGGGAGTTCTGGACTGGGCGGAACCTAAGCAGGACATGTTCGACCAAGGGAAGGGGGAATCTGTTCATCGGCTGGTACTAGGGCAGTTGGCCTGGCGCAAGCGCATTGAGCCCACCTGGGGCCCCACCACGGGCACAGGTACAGGTGGTGCCTTCGTATGAACTGACTTCGAATCTAGCGGCGAAGGCTTCTTACACTCTCCCAAAGCTCGACGTCTTCAAGGGTGAACCAGAGGAGGACCCAGCTATGTGGCTGTCCAAGTTGAGCTCCTGTCTCGACTATGGGCTGTTATCTCTTGATTATATTGTCCCAGCGGTACACATAGCGCTGCAAGGGAAAGCTTTGGAGTGGTTCACCGCAGAGCATAGGGAACGCCCATTTGCTGACTTTGATGGTCTGGCAAACAGAATGACCAAGCGATTCGACCCCATGAGCTTAGAGGAAGCAGAGCTCCAGATTTGCACCATCCGCATGAAGGCTGGGGAGAACATCAAGTTAAACAACGACAAGTTCACCAAGATTTTGACGTGATGCATCAACATACCCTTGCATATCATCAAAGAATGGTATCTTGATTCCCTTGTCCCGTTGATTGCCAATACGTTGGACCTGCCACAGTTCAACACGATGGACGCGCTGAAGGAGGAAGCGGAACATCAGTAAAGGGAAATCAAATGACGCGTGGCTTGAGAACAGTCCGCTCCCAAGGAACATATGGTACCCACCATGCGCATGCCCGCAGGAGCTTCAGCACCCAACCCGATGAACCCCCATAATTACCAACGTGGGAGTTGTTATGGGTGTGGAGAGTTCACCCATCAGCGCCGAGAATGTCCCAATCCCACCCTGATACCTAGCATACCACCCAGAGGAGGACAATAACAGGGACGCGGGCCAGCTGGAACGGGACCTGCTGCTGCATGGCAAGCGATCGAGCACCAATCACCCCAACCCCTTTGGGGCCTCCTTCGGTCCTGGACCGCACATTTATGCCAACGACCAAGTAACCCATGGCTCTAGATGACCTTCAAAAAGCAAAACACAAAGGGAAGATGCTGGTGTGTGACAATGACATTGCTTTCTGTGAAGATGGTGACTCATGCAAGTCCGACGAAGAACCCATGAGTGACATTAGATGGCTGCGCCTTGATGACGAGCCACCTCCGCGTCAACCCAAGTCCCTCACGATCACACCGGGTGGTTCCCGAAACTTCAATCTTCAGGTCTATCATTATTGGGACCTTGACCCTGATCTTGGAGCGGGTCTGGTGGGGGATGAGGAACCCCCACCACCCACGACCCCACATTCCCAACGATGGGATCACATGCTCCATGAACGTCTGACAGAGGAGCAGAGGCAAGAAGTCAAGGAGCTTCTCACTTACCATGAAGAGGTGTTTGCAGGAAAATAAAATAAGATCGGAGCGGTCGAACCTGTCCATGTCATCAACACAGGAGACGCGCCTCCACACAAACAAGAAGCTCATCACCTGCTCCGAGACCAGAAAGACATCATCAATGAAGGCCTTCGTGAGCTCAAGGAACAGGGCGTCATCGTGGAGGTGGAAAGTCCATGGCGTTCCAACCTGGTGATTGTGGGAAAACTAGACAGCACTAAGCGGTTCTGTGTCGACTTCCGTGATCTCAACAAAGCTACTGTGGAGGACGCTTACCCCATGCCCCTCATCGTAGATATCCAAGAACGACAACGTGAGAAGAGTTGGTTTGCCAAGCTGCCTTCCACACTATCCCTATGGATCAAAACTCTATGCTCAAGACGGCCTTCATCACCCCAGATGGACTCTATGCCTTCACTCGCATGCCCTTGGGGTTGCGCAATGCCAGTGCTACATTTCAACGCATCATGGATCAAGTGCTGAGTGATGTTCCCAATGTCTGCTGTTACGTTGACGATGTCATGGTTGCAGCATTCAGTCTCTAGGAGCTTGTGGCTTCACTGGATGTCGTATTTTTTGCCCTTCAATCTATGAACCTTTGGTTGAAGGCCGCCAAGTGCGTCATCGGGGCAGATAGAATGGAGTTCCTGGGATTCATCATCACTGCAGAGGGCACATCCACAGACCCTGCTATAATCGCGGCAGTTCGTGAATGGAAGCGCCCCGTTACATCATCCCAGGTCAAAATTTTTGAGGATTTTGCGCATTGTAAGAGCCTCGAGCATTACTTGGGTAAGCCTGTCGAGGAAGGTGCAATGGCGCTTTGGCGTGCATCGAAAACAAACTCGATGAGCTTACTTGGGAGTTTCCAACCGTGGCCCAAGACACACGACAACATGGCATTTTGTATGGTTTCGTGCTATTTCTCAACTGGCACTAAAGTTGCATTCGAGGAATAGACCTAGAGCCGGTTCAGAATGCACGCCATAATTCATTCTATATTGCACAAACGTACAGCAAAAAATGCATGGCAAAACAGAAATAAGATAAAAGCTGACTTTTTGTTTTGTACCCACAATGTCTTCTTTCTTTCCATGCAGGTTTTATGTAGAGGAAAGTAAACACGACATTGTTATCATTATTTTTGAAATAAATCCATATCACAAGGATGTTCTGAAACATACATACAAGTTCATGCACCAATATCTTTACACCTACCTACCTCTCACCTTATGCACACAATATAATTCACTGATATAGTCTCCTACTCTCCTCGCACTCACTAATCCGTACTCCACCTTATACACTTCCCACATCCACTTCTATCCCACATGCATCCCCCTGGCATACCTACCTCTAAAATGTCATTCAAAAGGATGATTTGTGAAAACAAAAAGGTTAGGGAACACTACAACGTCAAGATTATAATCAAATGATTCACTCCACGAGTGTATACACCACACAAAACCCACACATTGAACCATAAAAATCCAATTACACTCCCTTACACAATTTCCATCATCAAACCTCACCAAACATATCACACAAAACAATGTAAACAAGTGTAGATTTCTACAGGCAATCCATCCTCTTTGCTATACACCTCCACTTGCACTCCCTAAATAGGGATTACAAACCACCACTACCTTCACTGCTAGAAACCAAAATTGAGAACTTAATACGTGTATAAAAAATCCACAAATTTGGAAATACATCTTTAGTTGCTCTCCACATATACATTCCACTCCCACTCCAACGCCCTTCCCCACTCCCTCAGCCAACCGCCATCACACAATCTAAAGGAATCACTAAAACCAATAAGAAATATAAACAAGTACAGATTTCTCCACACAACCCATACACACAACTATACACCCCCACTCACAATCCTCACATACACTCTCTACTCCCACACCCCCCCTCTCCCACATCACCCAAAAACCAAGAAAAAACCTCAAACACATTTCTAAAACCCATGTACAAAAATGCACATTTCTCAACCACGACCAACCTAGCTAAACAACATTACTAAGATTAATTAACACAAGCATGATCTTCCTAATATACTCCATACACCCAGCCATACACATCCACCTGTACTCCTCATGTATGATTTCCCCCCTTCCACCACATACATAACCAACATCCCCCAAAACAACTCAAACCCAAAGTACACAAGTGTACATTTTTAAGCACACCATACACATGTGGAAACACATATCCACGTACATTCCCCTAAGAAAATCCCAATTCCAATTCCCCTTCTCATATCCCTCATCGAGCAACCAACCAAAACTACAGTTTTTGCCCCCAAAACCCCCCTCTCTAGTGTAGAAAACTACAAATCTTTCTACTCAACCCATACACCCAACCATTCAAACCCAGTCAAAATCTTCTCATGCAGTTCCTACCCCCACAACCCCCGTTTCCACTCAACGACCAGCAACCAACCACAACATATGAATCACACAAACATACACAAGTAAGAGTATCTACACAAAACCATAAACCAAATCACACACCTCCACTCACACTCCTCACCTAAACCTTTATGTATCTTCTCCCACCAAGCAATGACCACTCTGCACATCATTAAAAAAAACATACACATGTGTATTTCTCAACAAAACCTCCACTCAAACGCTCCACATACACTTCCCATACCATCCCCATCCACCCAACAACCACTACCCACATCAGTGAAAAGAAATATATATATATATATACATTTATGTACATACATCTACACAAAGCCCACGCACCCAACCATGCACCTCCAGTCACACTCCGCAAATACACTTTCCATACCTCACCCCCTCCACGTGATGACCACTCTTGACATCACTCAAAACAACAAACACAAGTTTACATCTTTTCACACAACCCATACACACAACCAAACACCTCCACTCACACTCCCCACATACACCTTCCATGCTTTCCCCCTCCACCCAACGACCACTATCCACATCACTGAAAACAACATACACAAATGTATATGTCTTCACACATACCACACACTGAACCATACGCCTCCAATCACACTCTCCACATACACTTTGTACGCCTTCTCTCTCCATCCAATGATAACTACCCACATCACTCAAAAAAATGCACAAGTGTATGTTTCTACACACAATCAATATCCAACCATACACCTCCACTTTCAACCACAAAAAAAAACCTTTCTTGCAACTACCACTAATTTAATCACTTGAGCAAATGTAATTGATCGCACCTTGCAGGGAAGCTTCCTACTGTACAGAGCCATACTAGGCACACTTCACCTGGTGCATGAAAGTCTTTTGATTAAGTGTACTTTGAATTTTTGGTGCTTGTTCCTCACCATTAAGATGTTCCAAAGGGACCCTCTTGCCAGCATGGTTAATATTGAGCTCCACATGCTATGATCCTTGCGAATCAATTACATTTGTAGGTAAGCAATGCTTCCATTTCCGACTGCCTTCCTCATTACCATGTGGTGCTTCCACTGGCCCTTGGTGCTCTCGTTGGTGCTTAGCCCTTTGT